>PVQA01000191.1:0-28762 GCA_002980515.1 Fusarium burgessii | reverse complement strand
GGTTGGTGGCCTACAACCTAGGGGGGTTCAGAGGCTGTGACAGTAAATTAGACGGTAGCCGAATTTCATATTTTGAAGGGTCCTGACGTTATTGATGGCCTTGACAATGGAACCCCAGACTTTGCCAGTCTACTCAGTCTAGTTCGATACGGGAGTAGAAGGAAGAAAGATGTTGTTGAGCTGACAAGAGTTGAGATGAGTTCACAGAGCACAACAGAAAAGGCGTGTTGTATTGCAGCTACACACGTACAAGGCGTTCACAAGAACAAATGCAGTGTTCGAAATGGTGATGAACGGTGGCAACAAGTTTATGGAACACACGGTGAGGGAGAAGAAAAAACGCCGTTACTGTCGGAATCAGTGAGTGGGATGGCGACGGTGGCGTCTCACGGACGATGACGTGCAGTGGAGAAAAAAAGGAGGATCAAAGTTGATGAGGAGAGGGTAATCAACAGCCCCCAATGGGTGATAGCTAAAGGCCTGAAGAGATATTTATTCTATATTCCGTTTGCCTTCTTAGATAATACTTATTAGACTTTGGAATTCTATAGACTACCGGCATATTATCAATAAGCGCTCGCGGTTCGCATTTGTGGCGTTTATAATGTCCGAGGACACAGGTTTGTAATCAGGGAACCAAGCACCAAAGCAAAGCAAACCTGCAGCTGTCAAAAAAAATGAATACGGTGCTCTACTGTATGTACTCAAATCCTACCGTAACCGTCCCCTTGTAACCTACCGTATCGCTCGCTCGTTCGTGCGTCAGGGTTGCAAGTGGAGTGAGTCCTTTGTGTGGGGAGACGAGGAGGACGGTGCAGACAGAACAAGCAATCCTGCATCAGTTTAAAACCTGGAAAACTTGTCGTCAAATCGTTCGATTACACGATTAGATGGAACTTATCACCAGATTTATTTATTTATTTTTACCAGGGCTGAATTCAAAAAAGGACATATTCTCCTGAAACCTTAAACGGTGAAAGAAAAGAAGAAGAAGAGAGTCAAAAGAGGATATCGTTGCAGTAGCCCTCTGGACCTAAGCTTTTTAGTCTGGTTACAGTCACCGACGTCGATCATGGCTACGGTACGGATACGCCTGCACGTCAAAGTGCATAAGTCCTTTCCTCCAGAGGGTCCGACTCTTTCTTCTCTTGTCTCCTGTGTCATTCATTGCTGAACCGGCGATCTCATAGTGGCATGTTTCGACTAGAAATGGTGGGTGGTCTCTGGCGCACAAGAACCAACGATCCAGCAAGTTCTGGATAATGTTGCAGAAGCAGTTCCCGGTGAGAACGGTCGTTGGGGTTAGGGGTGGTCGCGTGTAGTAAAGATCATCCAAGCGAGTGGGCGCTTGTTCTGCAGAGGGGGGGGAACACCAAGTCCAGAGTTGTGTGTGTGGTTTTCGTTTCTGGTGTTTTTTTTTTTTTCTTTTTCTCACTGGTTGAGCAGAGTCAGCCGTGCAGAAGTGCAAAGGACCCTTGAAAATCATCGAACTCGCATTTCTTGTCCTTTTACTTGTTGAGATGTCTGGTTGATCTTTTGATGTCTTTTGGCGGTGGAGGTTGACTTGCGAGTTCGTACGACCTAGCCAATAGTTCAGGACATAATAAATAAAGTGTAGTAGACCTTCGGGTAGTAAAACTTTGATAGGTATAATTGAATTAACTATCAGACTTCTTCCAGCAGCAAGGTTGACTACAGGTTAGTTACTAAGTTTAGGGGTTTGACTGATAGAAATAATAGATGGTTATTATTGAAGCTTATTACGTGGCTTCAGTCACTTCCTCTTATTGTCTCTGCAGCACTATAATAAAGTTCAATCAAACATACGGATACAGATTTTATCATTTGTTCCCCTGTTCCACGAATGATCGGGATCATCTCACGCCTTTCATCCCCCGCTGATATTCATTCTTCCCTCTCGAATCTGTTACCGTCTCTCTGTTACCGTCTCTCTGTCACCGTCTCTCGAGTCTTTCCCCCTGATTATATCGTCATGCCAGCGTCAAGGGTTCCACCCGGAACGAAATAATGGAACGGCGGGGGGGCGTGTGCATCTGTTTGTCTGGCTCTGTCCAACCAGAAATCCGCGTGGCGTCGACGTCAACGTCACTGGTCCCGCATTCTGGGTTTTTTGCTTTCTTTTTCCTCTTCCCATTGATTATCTCCGCCTTTTCGTTTCTCTGCCCATTCTGGCATTCTGCAAACCTTCGATTGAAAAGGCCCATAGAGTCTAGAACGAATCTATTGCAAATCGCAACTTGGTTTGTGCACTTCAGCTTTGGAGAAATTGCGTGTCCCAGATCTCGCGTCAACGGTCGTAAACTCTGATGCCGAGTCTCGATCAGGCCTGTACGAAATTAAATCCTGCGGCATGACGTAGTTGATGATACGTGCAGCAACCATCCCGTTTTCCGCTCACCGTTTTTAATACTGTAACGTCTTTCATAAACGGAGCTTCAGCTGAAAAAGCCATTCCGCTCAAATGGAAAAGCTGAATCGGAACCATATCCCGGGCTTCGGCTAATGTCAAAAAACGGCTGCTTTCTCCGCTAGCGATTCGATCTGTGTCAGTGTATCAATGATTTTGTTTCAAGGCTGTCTAGCTCATGCCGTATCCCCATGTCGCATGCGCGTCTTGTGAGATGAATCCAAGGACCGCTACTTAGGCCAAGCTTTATTCAAGCCCCAGAAAAACGCAATGCTCTATCTATTATGAGCAAGGTAGTAGACTTATGCGAGAATTTAATGCCATCTCTACCGTGTATGTCCGAGTCACGGACGAAGCTATCCAGCTTTTCGGTATTAGTCCGCCGGCCGAAGCTTAACAAACCTCGATAATCAACCCAAGCCCTGCGAGAATACAGTAGCTGCCGTTTCACTACGGTTCCTTTCCTTACAGTTCCTAATCAGGTACCTAACGGACGCTAAGAGCACACCCTTGCAGATGGAAGCCTCAGGCGTCTTCTCACCGTCACGTCTTGCTTCATCCACATCGAAGGGCCTGGACCCTGAGATCATCCCCTCCATAACCCGATAGATTATCAAATTAACAACTCAACTAGGGTAGCACGCGAGTAGAGCAAACTCATCAGCGGCGCCTGCGACTATTCTTTCGAGACCAAAAGCATGGCCTCAATCTCAAGACAAAAGATGAGATAAAATCTTACGGACAAAGTGCGCAGAGTGGAACTGTTTGAGTAGGAATCGCAAACTTTAATCGCTTACCGCTAGTTGAGTTGTTGCAGAGAAAAAAGATGGGATGCGATGGTGTTGATTTCCAACTTCAGCCAAGGCTGGTACCACGAGACGCCGCCTTACTAGCCTCATCGAAACAAGGCGGACCCTGGAATTTCTGACTTTTAGCATCTTGAGCAGGAGGGGCACGAGACTGACAACACCTGTTGTTGTTCAGGCCAGGAGATGCCTGATGGGTTATTCATCTGATATCCCACTTTGACACTTTGCCATGTTTTAATAAAACCTGCAGAATCGTTCCCACGGGAAATGGCATAGAGTGAACGGGTCCCTCCAAAGTCCCGAACGCCTTGTGCGCCTTGTGCTATAGAGGCCTATGCTACCTCAGTGACGTATGATGGACCGTTCTCGATGCTCAGGCTGTGCTTCAGCTGGAGAACAACGCATAAGCCAGTGTGTCCTAGACACTGGGTATGACATCGTTGACTTACCATGAGCCTCGTTATTGTCATTGTCGATAATCAGTTGTGGTTCTGTCAACATAGCATCTATCCCTGCTGTAGATGCATCTAGACATGTCGATCATGCAAGGCGCGTTGACACGAGGCAGTTCGGTTTCTAAAAAAGGCAGGAAGAATAATACAGTAGTAAATGCAGTTTTAATTGATTACATGGCATATTTAGGTAGCCAACCGGGTGGGATGTGGGAGTTGAGTATGCTTCATTCCGACTGGTTGTGCAACCTCGAGATGGTTGGTACCCTGACCTCCGTCTTTGTTCCTCAAAATCAGGGAGGACTAAATCACTCCCGAATGGTCTTGCCATAGTTCATACTTTTTTGTAAGTTTTGAGAGACGTCATAGTAGAACATTTTGAGCACGATTTATTCGCTTTGGGTGCTCAGCCCGAGTTCTAGTCGTCCAGTGTCATTCGTGCCAAACCTATCTCAAATTACCAATACAGAAACTTTTCCGACACTATGGTATCCCTATAGCTGTGAGCTTGTATGTTTCCGAAGAAGCTAGTCTATATCGCACACTTATTCCTGTCCGGTTCAAACCCAAGTCGGCCCGTCAGGGTTACTACACCACCGATGACCAACTGACTCGTAACAAAGTACTCGACAATCCGTCACAAGCACATCACCACCAAAACCTACATATCGAAATCGCGATTTAAACCAACCACTCAATCCCAGATCCTTGTCACCGTTACAGAATCTACCCATATCAAAACGCTCAGACAGTCATCTTCATTTTGCATCTCAAAATAGTGTATGGGGCCTCACCGGTTGAGTAATCAGTTGATCAAATGGACTTTATACACGTGCGCTGGAAATACCTGTTTTTGATGGGAATACCAAGCTTCTATTATTGTTCTAGACGAGCATGAATCTGTTTAGCGTGACACACGACTCGAGCTCTTGAAACTCTGGCAGTTGTTGGAGCGCCCAAGCGGCGTCTGATAAAGCTCAAGTGGGACTTGACAACACACTCTGGTGGTGAAGTTGAACGCTTTAGATAATAAGTCATGGCTAGTAACTGACATGAAGGCAGGCTAAAAAGTACAAGAAAAAGAGGGAAACTCCCGTTGTTCTCTCTAGAATTAGGTAATTATATGCACAATTTATGCGTACATTTATACCACTTCAATAATGGTTGGGATCGGAGATAGCAGGCTCAAGACATCAGATTATAAACTCACCATAAAAATTGAACATCTCGTTGACCCCAAGTGGAGGTTGTTGTTAGACCAGATGTCATATCACATCATGTTCTCCATATGGGTATTGTTGTTCACAAGGTCCAATCATTCCTAGCTGAAGGTCCATGTCTCTGTTGCTGGCAGTTTGATGCCGAATCTTGTGAACGCCGGTTCAACAACAGTTCATATCATCTTGGTCGAAGCTGATACTGGACTACAAGGGAGGTTGCTGACAAAAGCCACTCCTATCATGGGTCACCAGGAACAACCGTCAAGCGTTAATATCAAGCCACCAACAACTCGAAAGTGCAGATCTAAAACATGTCTCTAAAAGCGCCCCTTTCACCATGGCAATTACCTTCCCACTAGCACGGCTTTGCAGCCAGGTCTCATAATCTGCTGACTTTTCCAATCCCCAACCTCACGTTTCCTTGGAAATCGTAGCTTGGCTGAATTCACCAAGACTTACACGCGACCATGTCTCCGATGTCAGCGGAGCGATCGCTCCGACGCAAGGGCATGAGACTGGCGGAGAAAAAATTCAATCGGCCAGCTAATGCTATTCGAGATAAGATGCATGTTGTGATAGTTGTTTACCGTATTTGCCGTATGCGGTTTCAGAAATCACCGTTTTCTTGATGCAAGGGCGTGGGTTGAGAGTTCTGTACTCCCTTTCGTACTCTAAAAAGAAGAAATAAAACTATTAATAACTATTAAATGAACTTATATAGGTCTAATAATGTTCATTATATAAAGACAAATCAGGGATCGGTTAGGTTGGGTGAAGAGAAAAGAGGAGACTCATGAGGAGAATTTAAAATAAGAAGATAATGTGGATATGTACATCTATAGACTCTATCTATTTTGAGTGTCCATTCGTATTTGATTCGATCGACGGAATTCATAGCCATATTGAGTTATATTTAGCTAATATAGGAAGGAATATGGGAAGTTTGTATGTGTCAAAGGGTTTTCTACCTCAAAGTATTCAGCGAGCACATAACATGTGATACTCGCTTAGTTTTATTGTTGTTTTGTTGGTAAGAATTCAGATACTTGAGCTAATTCCAAATCACATTACTTGGAGTCGAGATGTAACCGAATTCATTCATTGACTTCCACGACATCTACTCCGGCCTTCCAAGCATCTAATCCCAAATCACCACCTCACACTCAAATCTCTGTGCGGTATCTTAGATACTTCGGTTCTTCTTAAAGGAGACACATAATTGCTTAGAACCTATGGCATCTTATCACCTCGGTGTTTCGTCTTCTCACCATCCCAGACCATAGGACTGTCTGGTGAATAGTCAGTACTCCAAATTCAGTCCTTATATCAATGATTTTATGATTACAGGAACGCCTAATTCTTCTCCTGGGCCTTGATATTAACACCATTGATCGGAGCATGGGTGTCTGTCCTTGCGTTTTGATCTCTGAAATTGCAGAGGTGTGTTGGGGTTTTGGATGTCGAATGCTGGAGAGAATCGCCTCTGTCTGGTTCTCCTCTCTGACGTGTTCCAATTTCTCGCAGTCAGCTCCTGCATCTCTTTTTCCTTTCCCATTTCCTGGCCTGTTTCATACGCTCCCTTTCTTTTCGTTTTCTCGCTCTGCGTTATGAATAGTGTAGTATCCGTGCTCGTCCCAGTACTTGACGTCCTCCATAGCAGCCCTGAAACTCTCATCAAGATATCCATATTCGTGAATAGGGGGATCCTGTGAGGTCACATGTTCGATCTAAGGAACTTGTGGAGTAGCAGGAGTCGTGGGCATCCGAACTGTAGATGGTCGTTTGGGTTGCTGAGATGCTGAAAAGACCTGCATGCTTTCGTGCAGGTTCAGTCGTGCTTGTTCTGGGTCGAACCTCAGGTCGGTTGTCGCGCCTACTGACACAAGCTTTCATACCGCGCTCGATATCAAACTCTTTCGTTATGAGATCAGAGTATTCGGTCGAAGGGGTTTTAGCTTCGGAGTTGGTGCTTCTGCCCTCTCGCCGGCCTCCAAGGTGCTTCGGCGTCGTCTGCGATGTTCTCGATGCGAATGCCCTTGTAAGGCCTTCTCGACCCGGCTTCATCTTTAGGCGTGTTGGACATCACCCAACAGTCACTGGTGGTGTTGTACCTCATATAGTATACTTGGTTGGTGAACAAAATATAAGAGATTGACAAAGTGATCTTATAGTATACAGCTAACTCATATCCCCCTAGAGATATCTCTAGCTCAGACTATATAGGCAGACTTATATGCAGTAAATGCAAGCATAGTGCATAACACTCCGGACTCATAGCTTGAAGAGGTGTAAGAAGCAACCTGATCCAACTTTCTCGATGGTAGAAGGTACAGTTTATATAGTCCAGCTGAGACACTAGAAGGTTCCTCGGGTTGCCTCGTGAGCAATCGGCTTCAAATAGCAAATAAGTGGAGGTAACAGGTTGCGCAACATGATGACTGAAGGGGCAGTGCCGGTGGCACTCATCCGCAGTCATATGCGCTCAATAGTGTTAGAATTGATTGCAAAGGCAATGTCTTAAGTGTTACTTTGCTTCTCACTAAGACTGGAAGTATCAGGTACAATCAGACATGTTTGATCAATATTACAGTTTGGAACCACACGATGTCACCACAAATTACAATATACTGTTAGAGAAGTAGTAGTACTTGGTGGTTTCTATTCACCTTAGATATCAGTGGCAAGCCTGTTTTGACACTGGTCATGTGCGAAGTGACGGATGGAGCTGGCGAGGGCTTCGGAACCCATACGACGTTGGTATGTACCTAGCTTGGTGGTTGTTGGCATCATCAGTACATCGAGACTCTTGACCCAGATTTGAATATCCAGAGGTCTGGTAGATATTTCCCATCGACCCCATAAACATCTAGACGGCACCGATCTCTCTAGGGGGGTAGGCGCACCGTCACTGGACCTGTGCGGTGTCATTTTCAGGCCGGTTGATGGCTATCAACATCATGGGAATAGACATGAGAGGTTGGAAGTTGAGATTCCCAATCATATTTAATTTTAGTGCAAGTTTAGAGAAATAGTATGAGATTTAGCAGTTAGTCGTGATGGATATTTGTAAAATTTAAGCAATTTATGACGATACTTATAAAAGTTCAATAAAATCTTAGGCTACCTTAGACAATCATCAACGTCGCCATAAGCCTAAACTCCTCATAAGATCTTATCCCAGACCAAGCGCAACGGAATATACGCCAAAGCATGCAAGAATATTGAGCCTGGTGACTCCTGCTACCCAATAGCTCCTTGCTTAGATCGACGAAGCTATCGCGCAGGATCTCTGGTAGGCAAATGTGGTCATATTGAGGAGACTCGAAACTGAGATGAATGAATTTACGGCTTAAAAGGAGAAAAGAAAAGAAGCGGGTTCAACAGCTCTCGATCCAAACGCACAGGGGCTGAGTTTTGACACAGTCCGAAGAGATCAAGTAAGATCAGATAAACCCCATGGGGTTTTAGGTTTGTCCCCAAACGCCAGCCTGCTCCTCCTATGTCGCTGGGATAGAGGCTGTAGACCCGTCCTACAATAGTGTGTACGTCTGTTACAGAATAGTCAGATGTAAATCCCTAGGGATCATATGTCGAGAATCGGGCCCGATTTATATCTTGCTATAAGAAGGCAAGCTTCATACATGTTTACAAAGAGTATACTTGCTCGTTTGAGATCGTTGTATTAATGGTACAATCTTCTATCCTTACAACTCCCCTCCCGCTGTCATGACCCAACCCATCTATGAACACGCAGGCTCTGTTGCGAACCCAGCAGGTTTAACCAGCAGCAGAGACAAGAATATGGATAAATAAAAGAACGCCCCTTGTAATTTTCTTACTTCCAAAGCTTGCCGAGAGACACTTCCTTGTCGTCGTGCTTGTTGAGAATCTTTGCTGTGGCAAGCTCGAAATCCTCTTGTGTGACGTGCACTCTTCGCTCTCGAAGAGCGTACATGCCTGCTTCCGTACACACACCCTTCAGTTCAGCACCAGAGCATCCGTTCATCTTCTCTGCGATCTTGGTGAGGTTGATACCACGAGTGAGGTTCATCTTGCGGCTGTGAATGCGGAGAATATCGGCTCGGGCCTCAACGCTGGGCGGGGGGAACTCAATCTTTCGGTCGATACGTCCTGGACGTAGCAGAGCAGGGTCAAGAATATCGAGACGGTTGGTGGCCATGATGACCTTGATGTTCTTGGTGGGTTCGAAACCATCGAGCTGGTTCAGCAACTCAAGCATAGTTCGCTGGACTTCAGAGTCTCCTCCTGAAGAGCCTTCCACTCGTGAGGAACCAATACTGTCGATTTCATCCATGAAGATAATGGATGGGGCATGCTCTCGGGCCATGACGAAGAGTTCTCGCACCATTCGGCTACCCTCACCAATATACTTCTGGACCAGTTCGGAACCCGATACTCGAATAAATTTACAGGCAGTGTGGTGAGCAACAGCTCGTGCCAGTAGTGTCTTTCCAGTACCAGGAGGTCCGTATAGCAAAACACCCTTGGGTTGTGCAATTCCAAGAGATTCGAAAAGCTCAGGGTGCTTGAGACCAAGTTCGATAACTTCCTTGATCTCCTTGATCTGCTGGTCCAGACCACCAATCATGTCGTATGTGCTGTCGGGAACCTTCTCCACCATCATGAGAGAGACGAGAGGATCGACGGACGATGGGAGCATCTTTTCGAGTTTGTAGCTGTCGGACAAGAGGGTGACTCGCTTTCCTGGTGTAAGCTTTGCGATATCAACACTATCCGATACATCGACCACTAAAGAACTATTAACATTTGGTGTTCGAAGTTGAGTGACCTAGGGAGCATACCATATTTGCCTTCCGGGTGGACCTTAACCAAGATCTTCTTGGTGCTCATGACCTTGACGACCTCTCCAACATAGGAACCAGGCTGTTGCAACAGACCCAGCTCTTCTCTCAACAATCGCACGCGGGAGTTGTAGTCATTTCTCTGAGCTTCGAGACGGCGAAGCGCGGCTTGACCCTTGAGGATCTCGAGCTTCATAGCCTCGATCTTATTGTGATAGTACTCGTCGAGCGCCATGTTGGCGAAACTCCCTTGACGTCAGGGAAGCAAGCTGATTAAAGTTGTTGGAGGGGGAAATGTGTCAGTTTTGGCACGAATTGTCAGGTTTGCGAGTTCGGAGCGGAGGCGGAGATGGTTGATGCGTGTCGGGGATTGGGGCGTGTTGGTGATGGTTTGCGATGAGGTTGAAGCTCGATGGCAAGGCTACAGCTTGTCTCGTAATCCTCCAGAGCGAATGAGTGCACGGGCCAGCCAGGTGGGAGCTGCCCTGGAAGGTCGGCGTTATGTTGTGCCGTCGTCCGGGTGATTCAAGGTCTAGGGTAGGTTTTGCAGAAGGTTCGGTTAGAACCACTATGATGGGACTGTCAATCTCAATCTTATCACATCTTCGAATTGTTACAGGATAATCGGATATAAACCCGGGCAGATTCTCTTGGGATTCATATCCGACTATCAGAGGGCAAGCTACTCGAAACAAATAGATCCCTGTTATGAGTCTCGAGGACATATGCTACATAGCACAGTATCAAGCTCTCTTGTCTGTCCAAGTCTTCATCGTGTCTACACAACGTTATCAAGTACAGACTCATGGCTGCCACTCATGGTGCAACTTCCGCATCCACAGCGCTCTCTGCCGCGTTACCCCCACTGAGACACACTAGACCGCTTGTGTGTCGATGCAAGGCTCATTGAAGCTGACATGGGCTGTCTGTTAAGGTATCAAGATATGGTTAAGAACGAAGATGGATCAGCACCCGGCTAAAGTGGATGAATCTTGATTCTTGGCCCGTGATCTTCCTCACTCTTCTTAGAAATTCGAACATATCGTCGATTACCCTCAGTACCCCTCTGTTGATCAAGTCAAATGTCGTGCAAAGAGCCGCCTGTCTGCTACCAACCAAGACCCTGGGGATGCATAATGACGTTGCTTCATTGGACGAGGTTGAACACGCGCAAGGCCCGATAAGACACACTAAGCTGTCATGGGGATGGTTGGCTGATCACGAGCTGCGAGCTTGGCTATTGTGGACCAGGCAGAGGAGCTAGACTAGGGACTTTCTCTGTCGATAGACATCGATGGTCTAGTCTAGCTTGTTTATTGTCTTATGTACATAGCCAGGAGTTGATTTGTGAGGTGATGCATCAATTTTGAGTTGGATACAGTACTGTACTGTATGTAGACTATGGTAAACTTTCTTTGTGTTCAGCTAACGAAACTCGTAAAACCATTCCTTCTTGTCCCGTACAATACCAGAGTCAATCGCGAACCTTTACGATTTCTTTGGCAATTTCTCTGCCTTGATTCCTTCTTCGCGCAGTCTCTGGCGCTTTCTTGGAAAGCTCACTGCAGCTTGAGTAACATCATTTTACCAGATACTACCTACTTGCTTGGTTGTTTGCTCTTGCTCGGAGACTCCGTCCATCTCTTTTCCCTCATCAACTCCCTCTCTTAACCTCTTCCAGAAAAGAAACAAATTCCAGCTCGTCTCAGCTGTGCTCATTTCAGATTTCGGACCCATCTCAGCACAGTCCTGTCCCGCTGCCCAATCTTTCGTCTCATCGCGATTCTTGGTTGCTTGGGCCATTTTGATCATCGCGTCGCATCGCCTGTACGACTTTCTCGGCGCTGCATCGTGACATTGGCATGCTCGGCATTCCCTCTTTTTTGTCAAGTATAGAGATAGGTACAGCTTACGTTTGATCGCATTTGCGAGCTTGTGTCTTATTTATTGCCTTTTGTTGTTTGTTCACCTCGCATCAAACAAAAGTTTCTTGTGATAATACCTGCTCGACCATTGATTGCAGTACCACTGTTCCACTATGGATCCCTCTAGACGGGAGAGCTCGTCGACTGGGCATCAACTTGGCGACTCGTCTGGCAATGCATCTCCATCGGATACGCGTCATCCGCTTGCCCAGACCGAATCTGCCGCCGTTCTTCGCGAAGCAGAGAACTTGTCAGAAAGCTTCCAGTCCACTGACACTGTGCGGCGGAGACCAGAGGGTTATGGTAGGTTCTATGCCTTTTCTTGGCGAGAGACCGGGGTTAATTTTAAATATTCCCAGGCTCGATAAGCGCTCCAGCTGCTTCAGGCTCAGCTCAACAATCAAAAGAGACGTCTCAAGAGCGCAACTCGGCTCGCACTACCCAAACTTCGCGTCCTTCGAGAGGCCCCGAGAGAATGCGATCCGCTACTCGACTACGGAAGCCACCAATGCCTCGACGTCCATCCTCCAACACGCCTTATCGCGGCGGTGTCTTCTCAGCTGAAGATGACGTGCACGAGGTAGAAGCCGATGCCGCCGAGCGTCAACAATCATATCGCCGTAGACCTCAGCTGTCGACCCAACTCTCCCGTGTTCAATCGCGTCCGAATGAAGACGAGGAAAATGACGACACCAACGACGATAATGGCGAATCGACCGAGAGCCCTGCCGAAGCACAAGGGGAAGAGGAAGACACTACTCCTGCCGAAGGTCAGGACGACTCAGATAGCGACGTCAGTGAAGCCGAGAGCTTCACCCTCAAAGACAGACAACAGGCCATCAACCAGACCCACCCCTTCGGTATTCGTGTGTGGAAGCCAGCATTGTACAAGAAGGACCGTTCGATTCAGAAGTTTGCCCAAGCAGATATTCACTCTGCGCCTGGCGGAAGAGTGAGTAGCTGGCTGCTCGCTTTCAACCTGCTCTGGACCCTCCTATTTGGCTGGTGGTTGGCCTCATTCGCAGCCATTGGCGCTATCGTATGTCTGCTTTTTGCTGCTGCTCCTAGTGGGAGAGAGTATGGCAGAGTACTATGGGGTCTCGCAGGATATCTGTTCTACCCCTTTGGCAAGTTTGTCCGCCTGGAAAAGGACGAGACTTACATGGACGAGGACCAAGACGAAGGACGCAGCATTTCTGAGTATGAGCAATGGCAAAGCGGAGACCTTGAGTACGGCCGATTGTTCTTTGGACCTGATCGCAACCGCTCGATTGTTGGACGTTCGAGACGAAGTATCGATTCCGAACCCAGCGAGACAGAGAGTCTGCTTGGACGTGGCCGACGAGGCGAGACTACAGAGCTCCCTCCTCGAGTCAAGAGACGACTTTTTGGCCGTGGTCAATGGAACATTGGCCGTGTTATCTTCTTCGTCTTCTTCTACTGTCTCATTTCGCCTTCGCTCCTCCTTGTTTCCGGTATCTGTTGGTTCTTGGTTTTCTGGATTCCCATGGGCAAGGCCACATTCCTGCTGTTTGACCACCTTCGACGACATCCCCTGGCTCTGTCTTTTGAAACCGATATTAGATATATCCGTGAAGACGATGGCCCGAGCTCGTCCGTTCTCCTCTGCACATACCGTGCTGTAGGAACACGATACTGGAAGTACACTGTCGATGGTACCAATATCTTCCTTATCAACCTCATGGTCGTCGTCGTCTTTGTTATCGCCGATTGGCTTGTGCTCGAGGGCGTCTTCCACGTCGAAGGCTTCATTACATCTCCGGCTTTCCTCTTCTGCGCTGGACTGCTTTCTATCATCCCCCTGGCCTACTTCATCGGGCAAGCTGTTGCATCCATCTCTGCTCAATCCTCGATGGGTGTTGGTGCCGCTATCAACGCTTTCTTTGCAACTGTTGTCGAAGTTTTCCTGTACTGTGTTGCTCTTACTCAAGGTAAGGGACAGCTTGTTGAGGGAAGTATCGTGGGCAGTATCTTCGCAGGTATTCTATTCCTGCCTGGTATCTCCATGTGCTTCGGCGCTATCAAGCGAAAGACTCAGCGCTTCAACGCCAGGTCTGCGGGTGTGACATCGACCATGTTGCTGTTCGCTATTGTTGGCGCCTTTGGCCCAACTCTGTTTTATCAAATTTACGGAACTCACGAGCTCAACTGTACGGAATGTGAGGATTACAATGCCGGTGATAATAGAGACTGTCGCCGTTGCTACTTCAGCCAGGCACCTTCACTTAGTGACAGGTTTTACCTGGAGGCTGTTCGTCCTTACTGTTACATGGCAGCAACCATGTTGTTCTTTTCGTACTTGATTGGTCTATGGTTCACTCTTCGAACTCACGCTGCAGTCATCTGGAATGCTGAGGTGGAGGAGAAGCGACACGAGGATCATATGCATTCATCAAGTCTCCGAACCTCACAAGTCCACAGTCATCCTCATCCTCATCCTCACTCCCATTCTCAAAACACAGCCGAGACCAGCAGTGCCGATGTCCGCGATTCTCAGCTTTACAAGCGCATTCTAGGCCAGTCTCTTAAGCAGTCTGGGTACACAGAAGACCTTTCTCGCCAGAGCTCTGCAACCGGCCAGAATGCCACCAATGGTTCAGCTTCGACTCCCCATGTTGTGCCTCCTAAATCCAGTGGCGGCGGTGAGCCCGCTCTTCATGTGCCAGGCCTAAGCGACGCCGATAACAAGATCCTTCAGCGTGAGGTGACTGAGATTGCTGCCGCTGCCGCTACAATCGCATCACGCGAACGCATGTCACGAAAGCCGTCTACTGTACCAAATACTCACGCTTCAAGTGCTCGTCCTTCGGCGAGTCGTCAGCACACCCACACGCATGCCGAGACTGAAGGCCCTGCTACAGAAGCTCACCAGGCACATGGTGGTCATGATGCCCCCAACTGGAGCCGTGCCAAGAGTTCCATCATCCTTCTCGGAGCAACTGTCCTATATGCTATCATTGCCGAAATTCTGGTTGACACTGTGGATGTTGTTTTGGAAAGCTTTTCGATTGATCAAAAGTTCCTCGGCATCACCTTGTTTGCCCTTGTACCCAACACTACTGAGTTTTTGGTAAGAATGCCTATCCCCTGTTTGATTGATAGTCACTAACCGTAGACAGAACGCCATCTCCTTCGCTATGAACGGAAACATTGCACTCTCCATGGAGATCGGTTCGGCTTACGCTCTGCAAGTGTGTCTGCTCCAGATCCCTGCGCTCGTCTTTTACTCGGCTTTCTGGCCAGGGGTTCCTGAGGGTGGTGATCCGGCGTTGTACACTTTTTCACTCCTCTTCCCACAGTGGGATCTTGTCACGGTCATTTTATGTGTGTTCTTGCTGAGCTACATGTACGGTGAAGGAAAGAGTAACTACTTCAAGGGCAGCATCCTTATGTTGACCTACCTGGTTGTTGTCATTGGCTATTATTTCAGCGGTTATACGGATGATGTTATGGGCACGAAGCGATTCGATGTCATGGGAGCTGATGGTAAATACCAGAGCTACAAGACGATCGGTAGATCGACAAAGGGGATGGCATTCCCAGCATGAGTTCCTGGTTGAAAAGGGGACTGTGTGAGAGTTTGTTGGGGAGAATGAGCATTTACATGGACTGTTAATACTGGAAGAACATACATTACATCATACATAGTACATTCGGTGAGCCCTACTTACAGGGTCTGCATTGTTTGGTGTTTACATTTGTCAAGAAGGTTAATTGTTTTTGGGTGGGCTATTCAGTTATGAGCATTGAGGTTGCGATGTATTTTGTTATGGACTTGGTCATTGTAAGATGTTAATCATTGAAGCTAGTCTTATCTCACCATTCTCATATCAGAGCAATCGCTTTCTGCACAAGGGTGACGATATGAGTTAGCCAAGATATGTAACTGTTATTGACAAGGCCTATTATGACCAGATATGATATGTAAAGGATACTATGTACAAAAGAAGTGATATGCTGCCAAAGTGATATTATCAACACTTCATCTCAAACAAGGTGTTAGTTTAAGCCATGCCGAAGCCAGCGGAGGTCATGACGCTCTTGGCGCTGTTGTAGTCGGAAGCACTAGCAATGGTCTTGCCCTTGAAGTTGTTAAGGAAGCCAGTGTTGGTGCCACCAAGAGTACCAGAGCTGCCGAAGCCGTTGACCTGACAGTTGCGGCCAAGAGCAGAAGCGCAGGGAGCACCAGAGGTGGGAACACCGAAGAGCTGACCCTGGTAGCCCTTGGAGTTGACGGGGTACTTGACGTTCTGGAAGACGTTACCCTCGGCGAGAACAGAGCCAGAGTCGATCTCGAAAGCGTGGTCGGGGACATCGTGGAAGAAGTTGTTGACGGCGTGGAGAAGAGTGTTGCCGGCGACCTTGGGACCACGGCCGGAGACGCGGTAGAGGTAGTTTCGCTTCAGGGTGACGAGATCGTTGGAACCGGCGAAGTAGAGACCCCAGTAGTGGTAGTTGTTGCAGCTAGCAGACCAGCTGGTGGTGCCGTCAATCTTGCTGTTGGAGATGGTGACTCGGCCAGAGGCGTTGTTTCCGAGGACAATGTGCTGACGGCCGATGAGAGAGGTGGTGACATGGTCGATCCAGATGTTGTCGGTGTTGTCAAGAGTGATAGCATCACCACCCCAGACGTATTGAGGGTTAAGCTCAGTGATGTGAACGTTCTGGATGATAACGTTTTTGGCACCAATAATACGGAGTCCCTTACCACGGATGACACCCTTGGAACCAACGCCGATCAGAGACTTGTTGGACTTGACAGTGATACCCAGAATACCGGCCTTGTCATAGCGGACATTGACCTTGGGAGCATTGGGCTGGTAATTACCGCACCAGTTGTTCTGGTTAATGGCAAGCTGGCACTTGGATCCAGTTCCCCAGGGGGCACAGCCAGTCTCGCTGGCAGTACCCTCTGTGCCGATGAAGTTGATGGTGCGGTCGAGGTAGATAACACGGGGGGATGAGTCGCCGAGGTAGGAGACGAGCTCAGCGGCGGTCTTGGGGTAGACGGCTCCAGCGTTGCCGCCTCCTGTGGTGGAAGAGGCAAAGCCCTCGGCACGGGTGGGAAGAGCACCGAGGGCGGAGGGGAGAGCGGCGGCGACCGCGAAGAGGGTCTTGAAGAGAGAAGGCATGTTGATAGAGAGTGACAGTGGCAGTATGTATGTGTAAGTAGAAGAACCAGAGACCCAGCTACTGGTTATATGAGAAAGAATGAAGGAATAGTGAGAGAAGAGTCGTCTAGAGAGTGAGATATCGTGAAGTTCATATACTAGTTAAGCTATCTCAGTCTATCGTGTAAGCTAAGCTAACCTCATCCTCCACCCTATGGAGTCTTGATAATTACAAGGTTACTTACAACCTTACCATAATAGTTACTTAGTACCACTTTTCACCCTTGGCAAACGGGACTTCGGCGAAGTAGACGATTGATTACAGCCTTATTTCGCGATGCAATACTTGATCAAGCCACGGACCCTCCCGGCCCATGCTGCCCTATTTGGAAGGGGTCTCGGCTATGATTCGTGGGAATATCTTGTATGTTTCGGCGTGGTGGGTTATCCGTAGAGATACGCCCCCCTATCCATGATCCAAATATTACTGTATTCCTTGGATCAAGGTGTTATTCTTGGTGGAGATATTTTTTTTTCTTTTAATCAAAAAGGTAAAAGTAAGATGGGATGATTCTGAAATGAACAGTTCCGCGTATTCGGTCGGAGTGGAGAAGATGCCATCGGTAAATGGGCGCTCTCCCGGATCCGATCTGATGTCGTGGTTCGGCCGGCTAAAGGAAGCTCAAGATGGAAGGTCCTTCATTATCCAAGTGCCAAGGGTTGTGATATGTCTAATTGACTAGAACTTGTAACGTTAACTCTATTAATATCCGTGTTGCCACTATCCGGAAGTATTCTAGAACAATAATTTAGCCTCTTGGTGACAAGTACTTTAAACAGATAGACTAAAAGCTATCTATCTATCGATAGTCTAATCTTAGTGACATGTCGTGCTTAACCATTCCGTTTTCTTCAGTACTCCGATTTACTAACTCATGGTAAACAAAAAATCCTTGGTGTTTTTCAGCTCGGTCTTTTGGTGAGGTTTAGTTTGACCATCAGGTGGAAAAGAAAGGGAGGGGTGGTACTGGGCCCATGGGGTGGGTGATGGGGTTGTCAAAGCGGCTCATAGCCTCATCCTTGGCTTCGTAGAGTCTTGACTCGGGTGGATGTTTCATGTTGATGATTTTCTTTATCTAAACTTTGGTGTTTTTAGCCATTTGATTTAACATAAGATCGACTTTGGCTAAATTGCCTTGTTCGACTGGGACTTTCTTTATTCGTAGTAATGTAGCCTTTGTTCTGTAAATAACTTCACCATCAAGAGTATCCGAGTACACTAGGGGCTTGTTCATCGAGGGCAACGATTCTTAGGTCTCCTTTGTCTAGAGCCACTTTGTCTTAGAATATCCATTGTAAGGTCAATGAAGTCTTTGTGAATTATGTCTAGAATATTAGGCTACGTACTCAAAGATATGAGTATATATTGAGTCATCTCGAAACCGAAGTGATAGTATTCAAGCACAACTTGCAAAAACACCAACTCAGCAACAACTGCACTCAGGACAAAACAACTTACTCTTTAAACAACACCACCACTACTACAACAACAGAATTCCCGAAACATTAAATCAAGATGAACAACTGCCAGAAAATTTCCCTGCTTAGTCTTCCATCTGAGATTCTACTGCAAATCATTCAAGATGAATCTCTCCAGTGGGAAGACCATTGTAACCTTCGTCGTGTATCATCTCACCTATTCCAGCTGGCTGGAAAGTACGTATATCAGGGAGGAGACTATTGCGTCTTTCGCCTTGCTTGCTACCGCGCCGATCTCAAGATGCTGGCTGCTTGCGCGCAGCAGGACGCACTGCCGACCGACGTTACATGGACGGAACTGTCTCAAGGCTACTTAAAGCTCTTTGAACAAGAACAACCCACCCAGTCAGTTACATCGTGGTACTTGGATGGAGGTGCCTACGACAGTCCAGACCTATTTTCCTCGCGTCGTGGAGCGTACGGACCTGGTGATGTTCTATCAGAAGGATATCATCAGGGTAACTTCTCTGCAGATCGATTCATTGAAGCATGGCAATGGCTTTCAGATCAGAGATGTCAACTACAAACCTTTCAGGAGACTGAAGAGAAGGCGGTGCCGTATCATTGCTTCTCGCCTCTTCTGCTGACTATGCTTTCGACCGCCACCGACGAAGCTCATCATCAAGGTATATGCGACGCCATCCATTTCCTTTTCAAAAATGGTTTCAGGATTCCTCACCCTGACAAGAGAGTTCGGAAAAAGGGATCGTGGCCATTGTATACGCATGTTGAGTTGATGAATCAGCCAAACATGCTGGAGATGTTATTGCAACGCAATTGTCCCCCTTCTATCTTACAGCTGTTCCTACAACAAGTCAACGAAAAAGGCCTCAATTTCGCGTGGGATGGAACCAAGTCCTCCCTAGTGTATCAAATGCTCGAAGTACCACTGGTTTTCGGACTTCTCTCCATCTTATTCGATGATATCTTTGCTCCGTATATCTACAAGGGAGAGAACCCCTGCCACATGGGAGACAATCTCGAGGCCAAGATTGGCTTATTGACTGAATGTCAGGGCATTAATGCTTTTGAGATTTATATGCTTCGAGATATTCTCGCAGCTTTGAGAGAAATTGAAGTCAGAAATGTTAATCAGGGTGGCCTTGATTTTGACCGCGATGGAGTCTGGTGCTGGTATCAGCTCTGCATGGCTGTCAGCTATATCGCAGATGAGGATGTTCGAAAACGAACAACCGATCTCCATTTTACAAGTCCGGAAGACTCGCTGATGATCCAGCCCTACCTCGAACCATTTTGGTACGCGCCAGCCGGTTTGGCCGATGCCAGGAGACGCGAGCTTGATATCAGAATTGAAAAGTCTGGGCAAGGGATCGACGAGCCACAAAGCGAGGACTTGACCATCGCGAAGTGGACTGAGATGCCTCCACAGAATTGGGATGCTATCCCAGAGAGCACCATCGATTATCTTAACGGACAACGAGAATTAATCGTAAGCAGATAACTCTCCCAACTGGCAGTAAATACCTAGAAACCGCATCGATTGTCTCTATAAAAGAGCCCAGATTTGAGGACCGGACTCAGCGTGAGTGGTTCAGTATGCCTCTTTGTGACTGGGACTTTGTTACTGACTCCTGGCCTTCTTGCAAGGGTCATCGAGACCATAATGTAGCTGTAGATGCAATAATCCATAAGATGATGAGAGGCATAGAACGAGGTCTTCTTTAGGCTGATCCTGCACCGTATGTTCGGAAATCTTACAAGAAATTCAGCTATGGGACCTTGGAACAGGGAAGATGGTGATGATTCAAATTGGGGAAAATTAGTAGACTATTGCTTTAGGTTAGTTGCTTGTGAGGTCATGTAGTTTGACTGGGAGAGACAACATATCGAGGGAGCCCAAGTAAATAAAACTTGAAATTTTATCTTTGGTTATTATATTTACAATCAGTCGGGCATTGTGGTATAATGTCTAAATTGTGAGCTAGATGTGTTATTTGCAGCTGAGACCTGTGGCTGGAAGCATATGTATACCCACATGAACTTGGTTACTCTATTTACTGTTTTCTTACCTAGTAACATCTAGGTAATGCTCCCTTTATTAACTATTTTTAGTAATATATATATATATATTCTTTATCCCTTTTATTAGCCTCTTGCTTTATAATATTAAATAGACCTCACTGTTTGGACAAAGAGATACGACCAGGAACCGACAGGCTTGTTCATCATTACTTTCAATAGGTTTCTTAGAGTGGTTCTTTTTTCAGAGAACAACATACTGAGGAGTTTAAGATCTAGTTATATATTGAGCGTTTAGTCCTCGATGTGATAATATACAAACACATACAAGACACAACTCTTACAATCCAGCAACAAGTACACCCAGTGCAACGAAACCAATACTTTTACAATTTACATATTGTTACACAACAACTACAGCGAATCATTTCAACAACTCCACTCAGCACAACGTACCTAAGCTTTCACACTTTACACAACAACCACAACAAATAACTGTAACATCTACAGCATGTCTACATCAGCCAATTGGGAAATCAACCAAATGAACCCGCTGCTCAGCCTTCCTTCTGTTTTACTACATTTCAAAAATGGCTTGGGCCGGAAAAAATACCATGGAAATCTTGACGCACCCAACCTGTCCCCCTTCCATCCTGGAGCTCTATTTGACGCAACTGAGCTCCCAAGGCCTGACTCTCAAGTCTCATGTGAAGGACCAAAATGACTCGATAAACCCGGAAATCACGTACCAAGTCAATGAAATAGAGGAACTCCTATGCTCTTTATTTGAGTATTATTTTGGTGTCGACTTGAGCGAGACGCATGACCCTCGCCGAGACATAGGGGATTCCTTTGAGAGCAAGATTGATTTACTGATCAAATATCAGGGGATTGATGAAGGCGAGCAGCGGGTCCTTCAGGATATTTTGGGAGCTATCCGCATGGTGGAAGACAGATCTGCTAATCAGGGTGGCCTCGAATTTGCCCGGGATGGCGTCTGGTGTTGGTACAAGCTGTGCACCTCCATCGGCTACATCGTTAATGAGCCAGTTCTAAACATCTCACCCCTAGAAACACGTTATGAATACGTTTTGGATAACCGGCAAAATCAAGAGGCCGTCTTGCATGGATTTTATCACAATGACTATTGGTACCTCCCAGGCTGGTTGGCTGTCAAAAGAGCATGGAGAGCTTTTGAAGAAAAACAAGATATCGATCCGTCGCAATACGAGGACCGGACCAAACTCGAGTGGTTTGACATGCCTCTCCGCGATTGGGACTACATCCTCACTTGTGAGGAGGATGAGGAGGATGAATACTCTATGAATTTCCTTTGGTGCAAAGGTGCAAAGGCCACGATTGAAGCTGCGGTTGCCAGACGCGCCGCAAACGTCTAGCCCATGAACCGAAGGAGCGAGAATTGGAAGAACTTGAGCAGAAAATGGCAACTCAGGGTTTGGGAGTTTCTCGCCACTTCATCACACGGGTGAGCAAGATTGGTATGTGAAAGGGAGGCAGAAAGGTAGTCTTTTTTTTTTATTTATATTCAGGCAGATATTACTTTGGAAATTCGAATTTATTTGCATAGACTACTTCTGTGAGCCAGTTTAATCAGATAATCTAGTTTTAATCCAAGTTGGCAAGAAACAGCAGAGATTCTCAGCTTTCTATTATAGCCACTTATGAGGCTATATTGGTGTTCTGGCTGATAGCAAATGAAGAAATAGCTAAATTGCAAGAGCATATGAGTACTCGAGTGGTTCAAACTTCAAAACAATGCTCAAGTTGTTCTGTTCTCTAAAATAGTTGCAGCTCACTCCCAGAGCGTTTGTGTTGATGCCAGAGAGTCATGAATGATACAACGAATCCATGGGCGGTCAAAGCCCGGGAGTGTTCAATTTTTTCCCCCAGTAAGCATTCGAACAAACCAACTCAGTGTTCTGAAAAAGATATCGACATCAGCTGATCAGTGAAATATATGGCTATAAAAAGAACCCTCAGGGCATGAGGTTCCGATATTCAAAGACAGCGAAGCAAACGCTAGAGCCAAGACAATAGCCAAAATCTATCTCCAGGAGCAACAAGATGTCGACTAAAGAACGCAAGATGACGCCCAAGGAGAGTGGTCTTCTTATGTTGCCTAACGAACTTCTTTTACTCATCATTGAAGACCAAGATCTTGCCTGGACAGATCATGTCAGTATCCATCACGTATCAACTCTACTCTTTCGACTGACTTTCAAGCACGTATACGACAGTAAAAAAGACATATTTGAGTTTGCTTGCTCCATCGCCAACGTGAATCTTATGGTGGATTGCCTTAAATACAGAAACTTTTCAGTTAGAGACATTTGGAAACCTTATGCCAAGAAGCATGGCGTAGACCTCCTCGGACCACTTTGTGTCCTCTCAACAGGGTGGTATAAGGGTAACTTCTCTTCGGCTAATAAGTACATCAAAGCAGCTGAGTGGTTCTTTGATCATGGGTGTCCTATGCCGAAGCAGACCGTCACATGGGAGGGGGGTCACCAGTCTTTCTCTGTTTTCCCACCCATCTTGGTGAGTATGCTTATGAGGGCGAGAGATCTACATCACTATCATGGCATCTATCAGGCAATTCAATTTCTTGTCAGCAAGGGACTGAAGTTACCGATGAGGGTGCTGCAAAGAGATTCTCCCGAGGAAGAAGATCACCCTGAATACTGGCAAATGCGTGAGTTTGGTGAGCGAAGTATGATGGAGGTCATGTTACAGTCAGCTTGCCCGCCATTTCTATTTGAACTTCATCTGCAAAACCTACTCTTTAATCAGGAACTGGCTCGAAAGTCACCCGTTGATGCTCGCCGAAAATGTACATCGACGTGCATCGACGACCTGCTCCATGTCCTTTTTGACGATTATTTGCTCCGTGCTTATTCAAAGAAGACAACCCCAGATACTTTGCAGATAGCTTTGAGGCCAAGATCATACTGATGGTCAAGCATGATATCATCAAGGCAAATGAGAAAATAGTGCTTGAGGATATCCTTGAAGCTCTACGAAAGATCGAAGCAAGACACCGAGAGGAACGGGGCCTTGACATTATTCACGATGGCCCATGGTGCTGGCGCGAGCTTTGCCTGTCGATCAGCTACATCTGTGATGGTTACTTTGACGGATCTAGAGTTTACCTAGAAGACCGCCGTAGGGGAATAACTGGAAACAATCCAGACATACGAATTCATGAGTTCCTTCGCCCTGGAAGATGGTATCCTCCTGAGGACGTAGCCGATGTCAGGTTGCTTTTGTTCAACGATATTCGTGATCAACTCGACCCATCCGACTTCGACAACTTTGAGGACAACACCGTAGCCGACTGGGCTAAAATGCCTCCAAGTGCCTGGCAAGTTCTTCCAGTTGAAGTCGGCGGAACGACAAAAGGGGGTCGTCAATATGATGAACATGGCATTTAGGCAAGTTTACATGGCTTTTCTCTTTCAGGTTTATTTCGAGTGCTAGAGCGCTAACATGTATTATATCATAACAATTAAACACTAAAATCATATCTTCCTCCATAGCAAAGTGACAGAATGACAGATAGGTCAACATTGATCCATAGACGTGTAGTGTTTGGCTACTCTCCCTCCAACTATTGCCGGTGTTCAGATCAGATTATAATATTTCACAAGAACACAATCCAAGAAAAAACGGAAGCTGGAAGCAGATTTCAGACATTTTGGAACTATAGATATTCAATCAAGGGCGAACAATAGTCGATTTTGTAGAAGAATACACAAGTAGCTTCTTTAGAGAGTGCAAGAAAAACATGAAAGATGCATGCTAGATATCATCCTCCTGTATAATGTGTGTCTGTATAATGTGTGTGAGCCGTTAATATTATTCAACATGTTGTGATAGATCTCGGGAGCATTTGCAGAAAACCCAGAGCCGACAAAACGAAAGCAAAGACTTGAATCGAGTAAACTTATTACATCTAACAATGAACAATTCTGATTTCCTAAACTCAATGTTAGGGTATGATTCACCTCGCAAACAGCACTGGTTGTCCCAGTGTCTCGCAGTGTTCACATCGAGCCGTGTTCACAAATGTGGTATAAAAGAACCTTCATCTGCTATTCCCAGAGAGATCAAACCTCAACCATCCTCATCACTTTGAAATATCCGAAGAATCTCAGAAACCAACCATTTCTTAAAGAACTCTGCAACGCCACAAACCATGTCTCTCCAACAAAATCCACCCACTTCCGCTGAGCGCCCTCGCCTTCCCCAGGATAGCATTCTTCTCTACTTGCCAGAGGAATTGCAGTTATTCATCGTTGAATTCATAAACGCCGACAAAGACACCAATGTTGAGAACCTTGGGAGTCTAACTCTGACTTGCCTCGATATGAAACGCATCGCCCGCCGTCATTTCCTCCGCGCCAAAAACTTCAAAGTGTTTCGAAAGGCTGTTGAAAAAGCCAACGTGGCCATGATGAATGTATGCGAGGAGTATGATGCTGCGCCTGTTGACTTGACCTGGTGTGTCGCACCGTCAATGAAGGAGTATCGACCCATTGACGCCTTGCTCTTGAACTTGGATGAGCGTCCGGATAACTCCCGCAGTCAAGAGTTTCAGGATGAGATTCGCGACAAGGTCTTTGAAGGTTTGAAGTGGCTCCTTGAGAGAGGCGCTGATGCTGAAGCTAACTGGTTTAGTGAATCATTTGAAGGCCAACTCCCTCCGGGACGACAGCATATAGACTTTGGACATATGCCTACACGACTCCTGAATCAGCTCCAAGCCAACATTGGTAAGCGTGGAGTTGATGTTTATCTCGACATGATTGAGTTGTTGAGTAGCCATGGATTCCCAAACCCAACCCGGCCCAGCGTTCTCAGAGGGTTGATAGCCACGGACAACGACCCATACCACCGCCCAGCCTTGACCTGGATGACCAAGTTCCAATACCCTTTTTGCGACCGTACTATGATGGATAATTATTTCGCGGCGTCACCATTGTCTCTGGCACTCAAGTCACACATCCCTCCCCGTCTACTGGAGTTGATGCTGAAGGAGTATGCCAGTCGAGGTGTTAGGCTAAGAGATTGGTACGACCAGTGTCCAGAGGGCCTTGAAAAAACCGGAAGAGGGCAGCGGGGAGATGATTGTTTCTGGAGTCAAATTAGTCACATTGACGGGCTCATCGAGAAGCTTCATGCCGATTTGCACAGTCCATTCTTACCCCGTTGGAAGGAATCGTATCATGGAGAAGTCGCTGACATTTTCCGAGAGAAGCTCAATATCATGATCAAGTACGAGATGATTGACGAGGAAGAGGAGGCTCTTCTCAAAAGCATACTCGCAGCTCTCGATACAATCATGGCTGAAATCTCAGCGGCTGGGGGTGTAAAGGCTATACACTTCAAAACATCGTGGTTAACGCTCTGCGAAGCGGTACGACCATTCTGTAGCGATGACTATGCTCTCAGTTGGGCTGGTTTCATGAATACACTACCGATAAGACATGAACGGGTTCACAAGCTCGTCATTCGAAAAAGGTGGAATCCATGGCGTGAGTGGTTTGTGCGATCGGATGCATGGAGACGTCTGAAGCTGACCAAAGAGGCTCTGGGCCAAGATGCCTTTTCTAGCCGTAGTCAGTGGTGCTGGGAGACCAAATCCGATTATGAAACACAATTCATGTGCGAGGTCTTTAGTGAGGAGAATATGCCGGAGTGGTACGAAGTTGATTTTTACGAGTGGCGTCAGTTGTTTCTAAACTCCTTTACTCTCCAATGGCGTCCAGATTATCTCAGGGCTGGTTTGGATGAGTGGTTGCATTCGAGGCGAGGGACCTCTGATGACATAACCCTTCAGATGGACTGGTGGAGGCAAACCACGCCTACAGATGGAGGAAGCGGTATTTGGTGCACTGACACTTCTGACATGGAGAGGATGGGATAGACTAGGCGTTTTGTTAAATTTTGACCACAAAAAAAAGCGCTGGATGCTCTTGAATTGATACGATAAAAAAAAAAAAAAAAAAGTGCATTGAAGCTATCATGAGTGATGACAGAAGAGTAATGTGATATGACGATCTAGGTTGATTAAGTAAAGTTGCACTAAACTAAAAGCAGCTCCCCATCAAATCTTTGCACTTTGCTATGTAATGACTCCCAAGACACCGCTTACTCTACGGGAGCCACGGGATCTGATAAACACACAAAGTACTGTAATGACCCAAGGCTCTAGTCTAGTTTGGTCTGTCTTGATTAGGTTCCATCGAAGGACCAGACGAAGGAGGGTTGGGTTGGGTTGGCATTGGATTTGTTTGCTCTCTCTGTGTCTGCATGCCTGTCTTGGAATCTAGGTTGCTTTTTTTTATACCGACCTTTTAGCTTAAGCTCTAGACTAATGTCTTTTTTTTTTTTTCCCTTCTTCTCTTCTCATTCTTCTTTTCTTCTCTTTCACTTCATCATCATCTGTATTCTCTTTCGTACCATATACCCTATCTAGAAACATCCCCACTCTAACATATAATCCCCATCAACCAACACACAGTACAGGACACACCCATATCACTCACATAAGTATCAGGTAATCCTATGTATCACGATATATCATGACAAACCAACAATTTCGAGACGTCCCCACCGCCACTGCCACTGCCACTTCTTCACCCTCTTTTCTCACTCATTCTCCTCCCTCTGCGGCCCCCGCTCACGCTCCATCTTCCCCCGCTCCTCAAGCTGAGCTTATCCCCGCAGAGGACCCTGAAGTACGTTGTACCCTACCTCTCTTAGTAAAATGTCAAAAAGACTTTGTAGAGTAATCATCGTGAGAATTAACATCTTTGTGTGTCTTTTGCTGTGTTTGTAGGATGTTTCCGATATTGATCGTTATGAAGTTGATTCAGCTCTTGGATCCGATGCGTGAGTTTTTTTTCTCCCATATCTCGTATGTTCCTTGACTTTCAACTCACATTTACATTACGCTCAGTGCCAGTTTTACGTACCCAGAGTCGGTGACAGCCAGTATTCTCGAATACAGAACTATTCAAGGAAGGACATATCATAGCGATAGATATGCTAGTGAATATGTTATGCCGAACGATGAGCAACAGCTTCAATCGGTAGATATCACTCATCACTACCTCACTATCCTTCTAGAAGACAACCTGTTCTTGGCGCCGATACCGCCTCATGTCCAAAGAGTTCTTGACGTGGGCACTGGCTCTGGAATATGGGCAATGCAAGTCCTCCTTCTCACGTCTCGTCTCGGTTCAATCCACTAACATCCTTTCAGAGAATTTGCAGAAGCATATCCAAGCGCACAAGTTATCGGCTCAGACCTCTCCCCCAGCCAGCCCGAATGGGTCCCTCCAAACGTGCACTTTGAGATCGCAGACGCAACTCTGACCTGGCCTTGGGAAAACAACTACTTTGACTTTGTGCACATCCGCTTCCTCTTTGGATCAGTTAAAGACTGGCCCGCCCTTTTCCAAGAAGCATATCGCTGCTGTGCACCCGGTGGCTGGATTCAGTCATGCGAGGTTGACATACACTTCTACTCCGATGACGGAACGACAGATAGCGAGCCTGCGCTCCAGAAGTGGGCGGATTTGTACGAGAAAGGCGGCGCGGAATCGGGTAGGACGTTTTTTCTTCAGCAGGAGGCGCTGCAGGAGAGGAGTATCACAGAGGCTGGCTTCACGGATGTTAGGATATTTGATTACAAGGTACGACGGCAGATTTTTCTTTTTTTTGGGTGATACTTGCTGACGATGTTTGATCTGCAGCTACCCGTGGGAGGATGGCCCAATAATCGGAAGCTTTCTGAGCTGGGCGAGTATGTCAGGTTGACCTTGGAAAACGATCTCGAGGGTGCGTAGAGTCTACGATGCCTCAAACCTTGCTTGCTTGCTGACCTACGTCAGGGTACACGCTATATCTTTGGCATAATGTGCTGAACTGGCCGAGGGAGGAATACACGCAGTTCCTTACGGCGATGCGGAAAGCCATCAGTAATCGGAGGATTCATGGATACATGATGGTGCGTTACGTCTACGCGCGGAAGCCATGAAGCGACGAGATATCGGCTAATGAAGGCGACGAGTGATGAGAACATGGCTACGCGGGTGCATAGAGCGCGACGGAAGCTTGGAGGCATGGGAACGACGGTCAGGCGTTGGTCTTGGAGGGCGCATTTGGGCAGGTCTCTCTAGAGATCTCTTTGGAGAAGATTTAATCATTCATGACATTCGGAAATAGACATGCATTCGAGCAGACTTTCGCACATCAACGCAGCGTGACAGCGACGTTTCGCAGATTCGTGACGGTCGCCCAGGGCAGTTACACGCCTTCACCACAGCAACGCATGTAAAGAATCACCAAAAACTTCTTCCTCACCACCAGGGCAAGCCCCAGCAAGCAACGAAAAAGAGAAGTAGAAAACACGCCTGTCAGACGTCC
>PVQA01000187.1:0-16857 GCA_002980515.1 Fusarium burgessii | reverse complement strand
AATAGTATAGCTAACTTTATTAAATACTATTTTTTAAAGATTTTTAGCTATTTTATTTTATATAGAAAACCTTATATTCCAGTGTATTTTACAGTGTAAATAGGTTTTAAAGTTTATAGCTATATAGGATTTTTTTTTAAAAATCTAAGAAAATTAATATAGCTTATTTTAAGACTTATATATAAGCTATTAAAATTATAGCTATTTTAGGCTTAATTTGAATTTTTAAAGGATTTTTTAAAACCCGGATTTAAGGTGGAAATAAGAGTGGTGCACTTACTTGTCTGGTGCACTTGCTTATCAACCACGTTAACTTAATTTATTTACGGATTTTGAAAATAATATATTTATTATTACTATATACAAGAGACAACTTAAATTAGCCAATTATATAAATTAATCTATTAAAGGGTTTGAGAAGAATCTAGCTTCTGGATTTATTCATAATATAACACTTGCCTGTCTATAACACTCGCTTATTATGTACATTAGACGATTCTGGCAGGATCACCTGCGAATAACACTCAAGGGGTAATTCTCCACCCAAGCCAACCTCTTATGGTTCCGAGGCCGAGCTAGCAGCTCTCGGATGCTCTTAGCGAGATGGCCTCGTGTCATGGCCGCCATGTTTTAGTCGGCAATTTCGTATCGCCATTTGTTTAGTGTTGTTGTCACATTCCATCGGGTGTATCCGAGGGCGGGCCGAGCCCAGAACCATCTGGCATCCACTTTCAATGTCCATGACTCGGAGGATGTAGAGGAGGCTCGCGTCAGATCATGTTCCCCAGGTCATGCAGGGCCACGATCAAAGTTACTTGCACTAGTGTGAATCCTCTAGCTTCGCCTACCACAAAATCTATCCATCCAAAACATCAAGCTATGCGAGCAATAACTAGCCCACAGTGGGGCCAAGTTCTCTCACTCAAATCGCCCTGCTTAATCGACCGGATTCCACTCCAAAACTACCCGGTGGTTTGATCAAGGTGGCCAGCGGATGTTAAACTCTCACTCCGCTCACCGGAGAGGTGGTATCAAAACCAGTAACTGTGGCACACGCGTAGCTACTGTCCACTAAGTTGGAGTTGTCTAGGCTGACAAACCTACCGCATAATATTACCTATTTCTTTTTCACATGGAGATTTTTAGACCCACCCTTTAATAGAGTTACGGGTTTTGATGCCACCTCTCCGGTGACCAGAGGTGAGAGCTTAACATTCGCAGACCACCTTGACTTGGCAGACAATATCTCTCTACGTCGATCCATTTGTATGAGTACTACTATTTTTTAATGTGCGAGGGGTGAATTTTCCGGTTGAGTGTCTCAGTCTCCCCAGCATCTTTCACTGCTATTCATTCCATCCCGACGGCATATCTTCAAGGCGATACGTCAATTTATTCTTAACCAGAATCCCCACCAGAATTTTCAGGAGTTTGGATGTATATAGCGGGTTGCTGAAATACATTCCAGCCTTCCTCGGAATGTATCTTGAACCTTCTTCCTTCCCATCTGTTTGTTGGACTCAAGGAATTCGTACATGGCACTTGCACAATCTCCTTTGCTCCTTTGTTCAAACCCACATCTACCTTCACAATGGCGCGTCAATTCAAGTCGGACTTTCAGTTTAATATGGACAGCTGCTTCGGTTTCCCCAGTCAGCACATACCGTGTCCTCTCACCTCAACAAGCTTCTCTTCAGCCTTCTCCTACGACCCTTTCACTCCTACATCTCGATTTTCAACGCCCCATGAGTTATCAGCCATTGACTTTGGCCACTCCTACAACAATGGCTCTCACAGCGCTGAAGTGGCTCCTCCCTTGACAATGGGCAACTTCATGTTCGACACTGTTGTCGAGATGAAGCCAGAGCAGATGAGTGTCCTCGACGGGCCCCCAAACACACCATTAAGGCGGGAGTTCATAGGCTTCGACTACAAAGAAATGAACATGGAACACAGCAGTTCTACGGGTTCCCTAACACCGTCGAACTCAGACTTATATGCCATCTCTCCTGAGACTGTCATTAGCGCTACCTCCTTTATGAAGAAACCCTCCCGGATGCCTTCGGGTTCCGAGGCCGATGATATCTATTTACCCTGGTCCCATAACAGCGACTGTCCAATCTCATTCTTCCAGAAAGAGCAATTCCCCGGCAATTACGAGAAGCTCGACATCGATCACCAGTCAGTGTCTCCCTACCATGTTCACGACTCAACTTCGCCAAAGCAGATGCGAGCTCAGCAGATGAAGCTGAACGAAACTCAGCGCAAGACTACCGAGCTTCAGTATGCCCAGATCTGGAGAGCCAGGAAACGAGTCCTCAAGCCCGACTCTGTCCCTGTGGAACCGGTCCGGGGCAGTTGTGACTATCCAGGTTGTGACAAGGCGTTCCGGCGTAAAGAGCACCTGAAGCGACACAAGCAAGCGTAAGTTTTTGGATATGTCGTAAACCTCTTTATCATCACCGAAACACATTGAGCTAATAAATTATTCAGTTCTCACGGCGAGGGTCCTAACCGTTTCTCATGCGAGTTCTGCGGTAAAGACCAGTTCAACCGCAGGGACAATCTCGACTTCCACCGCAAGCTTCACGCCCGGCCCAATAGCAGTAAACGAGGCGTCAAGTTCGTCGCCGATGCGGTGCTAGTTATCGAGCAAGAGAAATGCACCCGAAGGAGACGAGCACCTCCCAAGGCCAAGCAGGTTGAAAAGCGGGATCTAGAGTACGAAGCAGATGAGTTGTGAACAAAGTTTTCACCGGTACCTTGCTTGAGTCTCACTTCTCATCCCGTGAGAAGCTCCGAGAGAGAATTGAGCAGAATGCAGAGATTAACAAGAGACACGCAGCAAACCGTTGGCGCCCATTTGTCTGGATACATGAGCGCATATGTCCAACGCACAAAAGACCTAGCGGGAGAGGAGTGGGAAAACTAGAAATGGGACGAAATCAAAAGAAAAGCGCAAGTCAAAGAACAGAACCATGCTGCCGTTGTCCCTCTCTCCCGTTGACAACATGAAAGAGAGCCAGGCATGGGCAAGGCGCCAAGACAAAGTGGAATGGCAGGTTTTGAACAATGTGGTTGGGGCTCCCATTAAAACAGGAGAAAGCATCTCCGTCCGTCGCTAAACGGGGTTCATGTTTGTGGCTTTTAGGAGTTTGAGTTATGAGCGGGACAGGACAAGGATGAAACAGGAATCCTCGGAGCTAACTATCCTGAAATATCAAAACTGTACTTTATTTGTATGAAAGCATCAAGCTTATAATCTAGATACTTTCTATTTTCGTTCCTTTTTTTCTTTTTTTTTTCTAAGCTGAGAGTAGGTGGGTTGAGGCGGAAGAAGGAGGAAGGCTGGGGAAAGAGAATGCGAAAGCGTCAAGCTCTATTCAACTCCGCTCTAATGCGGAGCTCTTCCATATTTTGTACATGATTCCCACTTTTTGTTTTAGTCAAGACCCACCTTTTGTTTGTCAAGGGCTCGAGTCACCGTACAAGGGCTATAACCAGCAAGACCGAGGATTTCGAGGACGTCGGCACAAGGGGAGTGATCCTTTTGATCAGCTGATCAATCGGACCAAAATTGGTATGTAAAATTCGGCTAGAGTGACTCTCTGAGTAGCATACGAATCTAATAAGGTGGCCCGGTCGCAGGACCGATAGTCTATGTTAATATCTCCTTCGTACATCTACATGACCTCTTCCCTTATGCCTAAACATTGCCCCAATTTAAGACCCCCTTGTGTAAATCAGGTTCCCCGGGCAGTGGTGTCACAACCCTTTAGATACGGCAGGTTAGATGGGACCTGTGGGTCAGGCACCGGACGCCAAGGCAAGGTACATAGCATAGATGCAGGGGCTTGACAATACGCTACTACCTCGTTTCCAAGACGTCATGGTGCCAGACCGGCCGGGGAGGACAACTAGACTAGTATGACCCCTGAACCTTGCAAGACAACTACCATGACTTGCTTCCTCGGAGACCAGGAGGAATGACCGTTGGTTGAAGACGAGAGGGGCAGATTTAACTTTCGAGACTATTAGCCGGGCGAAAACAGTAAGGTTGTTTTACGCTGAAGGCGGGTTGATTACGGAAACATGATGACCGCGGTTGTAGGCAGAGGTAAAAGAGGAATACCATGCAGTACCCCTCCACCGGTAAGACCCCTCTACTGGTAAGCAAAAACAAAATTTCCCCATACAAAATGCCCAACTTCAATTACACGGTGATTCGCCAAGATTGAAGTTATTGACACGGGACAATGTCTGTTGTATTCAGAATGTCGTGCCGTTTGATATTATCACATTACTTTTTTGATCACGTAAGCGGTATGGTCGCATGGCACTAATGTAAAATTTCTCAAAATGCCTCCTTCGTGAACCAGCCTCCCTGAAGCTTCATCAAATTTTATCAACACTGGCCTTCCATAATCGCTTTAAAAATGCCTCGAATGCCTTATACAGAGAATTACACCAAAGAAGCAACATTATATGCCACAGATAACGGCCTCTCCCAGGACCAAGCCGCCCAGAAGCATGACATACCTCAGACCGCTCATTTCTTACTGATTAAGACGCCTACCGTCAAAGTCCGAGAGCATCCAGCCTTCTCAGTTATTATCCAAGTCTCAAGAGGCAAAATTAGTCACCTGGATAATACGGCAAGAGGCCTTGGGCTATACTCCTTCTCACAATCGAGTTCGCGCCGCCGTCGCTGCGCTCTTGTGACAGCCAGGATCTATGGTGGGATTCAGGTCTCGGTTTTCACTTGTGTTCGAATGGGCTCAGCCAATAAGACCATGCCTGGGACGAACAGTACCCTTGTCAAATTTTTACATGGAACGGTATCCCTGTTAAAAAGCACGATATCCCTGCACGTCCAAGATAAGATAAGAGAGCACCCGGAAACCGCAATAGATATTAATCCGGATGCCTTTAATCCTAGCCTTGAAACACGCCTCTTCATTTCCTTTATGATTAGCAAGATGTCTCAGTCAATAAATATCCCAGGTTGAAATCCATAATGCGTCGTGTTTGTATGTCATATATTATTTGAATCCTGCAAGCGGACAAGAAAAAGAAAGCATGTTGGTGAGGGGTTGGATATATCAAAGGATCAGGGGAAATCTAAATGGAAAAGGCTGCAGGATGGAAGAACTCAGTTTTCTAGGGGAGCGTGTGTCAAGAGTGTCAAGAAACATTTCACAGTATTTTCAAGTCATAGGTCGTCAAACACTTTCGCTCGAAGAAAAGAGAGCACGAGCTCGGGAACGCATGCAGAAGCGCCGGTTTACGCAGCTTCGGGGCTTGTGACATCCTGAAGGGTTGTGGCACTCAAAGAGATACGTTGGCGATCCGCGAAGCCTCTCGTCGCTAGTCAGAGATAGAGGCTTGCATGATGCACAATGAATCAATTCACAAATAGCGCAAACCCAGTCGTCAAGCGGCATCAATAGCGTAAGACAGGTTCTCTATCGTTGTCTGCGACTTGCATCACTCGCTGGACTAGAACCCCTCTTCACAGGCTGTCCCCTCGCACTCAAAGCCTGACCCGGCTCAAGCCATTCACACTTGTTAGGACTATTCTCACATCTCTTACAAACAGCGCTCCTAATAGTCCAGACCGTTTGGACTATTAGTCCAGACTGCAATCCAAGATCAATAATCAATCCACGACGGGCGTTCGTGGATTGACGACTAGGATGACGCGTCCCTTGAAACGAGCCTTGTTGATCTGGATCGCACCAGTAAATTGATCGGAAATGTCCACAACAAAATGGTTGGCACAGCAACAATCATGGGTACCCTGGATTTAGCGTACTTAGCGTCCACACCGGGCGTCCGTATTCCCCTGCCCTGATCTGCAGTCTGGACTAATAGTCCAAACGGTCTGGACTATTAGGAGCGCTGACTTAGGTATCTCCTTGACAGTCATAAGGCACAAATACATCGCCGACCCACTCTAGATTAGTCATAATATCAGTACTTCAGGTAACTTCAAAACTTTCTCCACTAAAAACTCTATGACGTTCATTCTGACGAAGAAACAAGGGTGTTGCCTAGGATGTCAGGGCATTCAAATTGGCCCTCGATCCTGCGGCTCTCAAAAGGGCCGGAAAAAACGGGTGCCGTTGAATACGGCATCTGACGATAGCCTCAACCGCAGGGCCACACGCAGGAAGGTTGGCAGTGATACGCAGTGGGGTTGTGCCTGTTGTGATGCAGCTATTTGTAAACGGCCTGAATATTGGTACGTTTATCATAGGCAAGAAATGGCTGTGGAGGAAGTACTATAATCTTACTAAATTATAATTGGATGACATCCCTGTCGATCCCTTGCATGCAATGTATATGTGCCTTATGACTGTCAAGGAGATATGATGCTTGTCGCCTGGATGACGCGGCGCGCGCGTAGGGTTAATGGCGAAGCTGCATTCGATGCAAATTATTGCTGGCTCTGGCGAATTGTAGTACAAGCCGAGACTCTCGAGCTTTTGGAGCTGACTCGGTTGCAATGTGACAATAGCATCCGTGTACGTCGCGGGGCCTGTCATATTGATAAAGTTGAGAAGGCACCAAGAGGACCGGATACCCTCTATGAAGTCACATTTAGCAAAGAACAAAGAGAGAGCTTGATCGCTGCTCCCTTCCTCCTAATCGACACAACGGAAATTACTACACGCTCTGAAGTCTAAGAGCGCGGTCGTCTCCATGGTTGGCACGGGCCTTCGTGGAAGAAACGCGGCGCATTTCGCGTTCTCGGTTTACAGACCCAGATAGAAATGCGGCGCATTTCCAGAGGGGAAATTCGGGGTAAGAAACTGGAGATTCTGATTGGTGCAGAAGTGGAAATGCGGCGCATTTCTGGTCTACATCCTTGAGTAGGGATCTCATCTGGGAAGTCAAAATATTCTAGGTGCACAACTGGCTTTAATAAAGCTTATGGTAATCTAACGAAATCCAAAGGACACGCGTGCACGGATAACCCAGCAACGTGCACGGGCTGGATGTATTGAATTACACCACGACTGCATACAGTAGGGCGAAACCTTCAGCGGATCACGCATTCTTCCGTACCCCGCAGCATCCTACACCGACACAAGCTCGCCAAAAAACAAAAAAAACGAAGAAAAAAAAAAAAGATGGCTTATATTGACTCGACACTTGGTTTCTCAATCTCAAGATTTTGGCTACGTCTTCTTCCCACCTGTCAGGATTCTTAGTCCGCCAAACCGATTGAACATTTGGAACTCATAATGCCCCAGTGGACGTGTGATTGGGATGGATGCGAAACGGCTGCTGCCCAGAGAACAGGGGATTGTCTTTTGTGCAACAGGCACCTTTGCCGCATTCACCGTCACGAGCCATGGCACGATTGTCCTGAACCAGAGGTCCGCAATATGCCGGTCAGAAAACTAAGAGGACACTTTTACTTACTGGCTTTGAATTAGAAAAACTGGGAAACTTACTCTCGTCAATACAGAGCTGCTGAAGCTAGGGATATCAGCGCGCTATACTGTCGGATAGATAGTGCAAAGCTATGCTCGCGCGCGTCAGAGCTTAGAGGAGGTATCCCTTGCACTGCCGAACTGTCTCTTAGAAGTCTATCGAAGATGATGGGGAACCAGAACTGCCACGCTGAGATCACTTTTGAAGACGACACCAAATGGCTTGCACGCTTTCGCCTTGTCAGGACCACATCCCCACCGCAAGAAATTCGTGATTGGATTCTACAAAGCGAAGTTACCACCATGATTTACTTACAACAACACACTTGCATACCTACCCCCGAGGTATTCGATTGGGCACTGGAATCCGATCCGGACAATCCACTTGGAGTCGGAATCGGTTACATTCTTATGAAGAAGCTGGACGGGAAGCCCATCGATTGGCAGACGACAGAAAAAGTGCACAGAGAAAAAGTCATGCAACAACTAGCAGACATCTTCCTCGAGCTTGAAAAACATCCCTTTACGAAGATGGGATCACTTGCACCCTCCAAGGAAGGTACTCAAATTGTTCAAGGTCTAGCAGACCAGTCAACATTCAAGGTAGGAGAAGGTCCGCTGGGCCCCTTCTCTACTTCGTTGGAGGGATCGCAAGCCGTGGTCGAATCATACCTGGAAATGATAGCAAGTGGAGAAATTGATGGAAACCATCCGGTAAACGACTACCTCACCCATCGTTTTCGTCTGGACATTGCTGGCCATCTCTGGGGCGGTTCTCCGGACGAAAAGTTTTTTCTTAAGCATCCAGATGATAAAGGAGACCATATCCTTGTCAATAACTCTTTCAAAATTGTAGGAATCATAGACTGGGAGTGGACCCGAACAGTTTCCAAAGCGGAAGCCTTTTGTTCCCCTTGTATGATGTGGCCAGTGGCTCAATTCTACAAAGGCTCCAATGAGCTGGCCGAAGATGAAGTGCGGCTAGCTGAAATCTTTAGGGAAAGAGGGCGTGAGGATCTCGCTGGCTATGTAACGAGTGGCAGAAAATGGCAGAGATTCTTCTTCGCACTTGGCGTCGATAGCTCTGACCTCGATGGGGAAAAATTTGCAAATTTATTTGCGGGACTTCGACAGGCAGTCGGGTTGGAGAACGAGCCGTGGGAGCATTTCAAAAGTAAGGCTCTTGGAAAGTGGAAAGACGACCGCTTGCTCAATGCCTTGTTACACCCAGAACAGGATCAATAGCCTCAAGGGATATTTGCACATCACAGGAAATGTTTATGGTACTAGCCAACAGTTTTCGGATCGTTATAGATGCGATATCTTCACAATACTTGTCGCAAAGGCTCTAGACCTCTTTCATTCAACATCATACCAATCATCGTGCTGCAAACAGAGAGGTTAATCGAGTGTCTTATCAGCCACCATTCCCCTACTTGCCCTTACTTGCCTGCTGCAAGGCCAGGGCTGTAGCTTAGAAATGCTGACCACGTAGTCATGTATGAGGGCCTTCACCGGCTGATATAACACCCGAAAATCCATCTAGTCCGGATCCTATATCAGGCTTGTTCTGAGATCCGGCTGGCTTATCTTTGCTTATGTCAGAAAGGATCCAAAGCGGACTCGGGGTTATGCTCACGGTCGGCGCAGTAGCGGCCTCCACTTAAAGCCCATTTGGTGCATCCAGCTTGTGCACATTCTTGGGCCATCTTGATCGAATGAAAGACGCCACTCGACAAAATACTGTATGTATCTTGTAGTTTTGATAGACAGATGTGTCCGCGGTTGATATGTAGATATAGACAAAAGGAAAGGGTTAAAAGGGATACTGATATTTATACCTGTCAAACCTATAATGTTATCACTAAAGCACACCACACTAACAGAGCGTGATTTGTTGAAAGGCAACACCTCGCGCTTTTCAACACAATGCAGATATCATCGCTTCATAAAGCCATGAAAGTGGGGGTGGTCACCGAACCACCGACGTGCATGATTGCATAACTGACCAACGACAGCCAGTCATGCTCCCTGCATGAGGACCACCAAATGACAAATAATAAGCAGAAACGTAGCATCTGCCCTCCTTCTTCTCATCAAGAAGTCAACCAGCATCCTATAATGTTTGCTGCTTGCTTCGTCCTTCTTACCATTTAAATGCGAGCTGCCAATTCCTCCTGTTTAGCTATTCACCCTTTGCTTCCAGTGTCAGGTTTCCGCTAGAATCTCCTGTTACAATTGACACCCAGCAACTGATTACTATTATAGCCGAGCTTTTGTCTCGCTACGAGTTTTGAGGGGCGAGCGATTATGCACGACTATCGCATCTTGGATTAAGGGTAGGTCCGAATCCAAAAATTACTCGGCCTGCGCGCCTTCCCTAGCTTACATGGTATCGTTTAGTGTACTAATCCCTTGTCGTTGCAAATAAGTACGAAGAGGCTTGGTCGGCTCAATTTCAATATAGACGAGAATATACTGCATGATGACCTTATGTATAAGGAGATTATTAAATTTAACCCAGCCTAGATGCCTGCTGTTTCTCCGGAAAATACAGAAGCTAAAAAATGGCCTTAGTTTAGATTATCTCGCTTACATTCGTAGCATTGCTCCAGTGCCATTTAGCCCGTTCCGAAAGCATGGCTCTACCATGTAGTGGGCATTAGGGCCACTGAAGGGATGGATAACAGAGTGTATTCCTTCTCCGAGGAAAAAGAAAGTAGCCTGGGTCTATGGCCTTTTTCGGTTTTGATGCAGACTCTGTCAAAACCCCTAAAACGACTTGCTTGACCGGCTGCAGCTATAAAAGCCCCTCAGCACAGATTGACCATACAGGGCTTGATGGCGGGCAGCTGACCACGTGGCGATGGAAGCATAGGGTCATCGGGCGTTCAGTGGCACTTGTGACAGACTGACAAGTGCAGGCGAGCAACTCAAAAGCGGCTGGGCGAGTCACTCAGTGATGCAAGAGGACAATTGCGGCATGACAGTGAGGGGAACCGAATGGGCAATCATTGGCTGTCGTATGTTTCCTCAATTGTGAAGTGATACGCTTTACCCCGCAAACCATGTTAGCATCAAGTTGTTAGGCAGATCGGCCCGCTCCGCAAAGGTAGCTAAGACCTAACGAAGGAACTTGTATTATGGATTCGCCCTTAAAGAAAAAAGCCTCCTGCTGCATTGCAGGTATTGGCTGTAATAGAGCTTCCTATCTCGCTCTCGCTACGAATACCAATGTTGACGAGTTGCTTCGTGTCCGGTGGCGGGAGTGCGCCATTTTCTCAACCAACGTAGCCGAAGTCTCCTCGGCCAATTGCTGCATGATACTTAAACCGGCGGGCACACTAAGAGCAATCATACACTTTTCCTTTTAGTTAATCGCGGACATGCTGTTTTGATCTGAGCCCCACCATAGCCATCCACAATGTCATGAATCATCAGGCTGCAACGACGGAATGGCGTCCCCTGCCGGACTCGGATGTCACAGAGGGTCAATTAGTCAATGATTAACGCTCGGGCCTCCTTCGGACGGACGGCAGTTGATGAGCTGCCCCTGCAAACTTGCAGCTAGCCACCTTAGCTCGACGGTGGTAATATGCAATACGGCTGGCAAAGTGCATAACTACTTTGGCGTTGTCGCAAGGCCATTTGGATAATATGAGTCGAGAAAATGCCGTATCTTGCCGGTTTTACCACCTTATCTGCCGCCATACGCGAAGTAACTTATTGGTATTTATCGTATAAAGCGAAAAGCTCGGTTATGGCCAATACCAGATCATCTGGTTAGGACTCAGTGATCTCGCGGAGGGGGCCGGTCTGCCTAACGACGACTTGATGCTGACATGGTGCGCGGGGTAGGCGTGTCACCTCATAACTAAGGAACATACGCAGCCAATAATTGCCCATTCAGTCCCCTCGTTTTGAATTACTCGCCTGCATTTGTTAGTTTGTCACAAGTGTCATTGTACACCCGATGGCCCTGTGAATCAGCTACGTGGTCAGCTGCCCGCCACTAAGTCCCTGTGTACAGACGAGCATGTGTCGAAGTCTGCCTTGCTTACCCCAGCGAAAGGGCTGTTATGGCTGCAGCCGGTCAAGCAAGCCATTTTCAAGCCTTCGACAGGGTTTACATTAAACCGAAAACGGCAATAGATCGAGGTTGTTTTCTCTTTCCCCCAAGAGCTTCAGAAATTGTCTAAACCGGCCGGTGAGGCAAAGAGTTTTGTGCCACATAGCTCCATCGCGCTATAGTCGTCTCTGATCTCCCTCAACAGTTCGCCTTTCAGCTGGTGTTGATGCCGAAAGTGGGATTCAATGCCGGCGCCGGGTCGAATAGCTGCCTTACAAAGCCGCCAGAGCAGCATCTGGTATTGCTCCTTCAATTAAATATAACCGTCCATATTATTACTGATTGATTTTGTCTCACCTGGTTATTCTCTGTGGCTAGATAGAATAAAGTAGTAGATGTTGTTCTGTTTATATTCCTACTCAATGTTGACCCCGAAACCCTATTGTGGTGGAGGATTTGACTCGAATCGTCTGCGAATAATACCTAGGCCCGAATATCGGCGTGCCTGTTGGTGTTGAAGTAAGGAGAATCCTCCCCATCGTCGTCCTCGTAGGCATCCTCACCCATCTCGGCATCTGAACTTAGCAGATCCACAATCTCCTGGTCGTTACTCCCAGAGCACTTGGGATCCATGACCTCACGGTAACCGCTGTAGTATCTCCGCAAGATACGTAGGATCTCCGGTCCATGAATCATGACTTTGTCAAGTTGGATGCCTGGAATCTTAGACATCTTGTTAAGAGAAGTTGTCCACCGTATGGCCATCACCTGGAGCTCCTTCTCGGTGAACAGTGGTGATCGGAGCCCTTTCCGCTTTCGGATTTTCTCTTCTGCTACCTTTGCTTCCTGGACGAAACCGTCGACAATATCCCGGTGTATTTCGTTCAAGTCCTCCAACTCGGCAGTGATGGATATTGGAAGCCCAGGCGACCGCGAGAGCGGCTTCAGTGGTTGATGGCCAGGCAGCTTTTCAAAGGCCTCTTCATCCCCGTTATCATTTACCATGATCCCATCATTCGCATAGCCGTCCAAAGCCAGGGCGCCATTCTCATCGTCGCTCTCCACAGTACGAGATCTCTTGCTCCGTCGTCCAACAGGTAAAGACACGTCTGGCGACGGCACGGCGGTTACATCCTGATCCTTCGGCTTCTTGCTGGCTTGCTTCGACCGGGGCTTGGAAGGCTTGTTATTCGCGCCCTCTTCTGGTACTTGAACCGATAACATGAGCTTCCGTTGCCCTGAGAGAAATAGACGGTATGTGGATCCGAGTTTCAAATACTGGATTGCCATGCCATGATGTCCGACTTGGTTGTTCTCATGAAATGCCTTCTCGGCTAACAGTTTGTCTAGTACTCGAGCCAGCTCATGCTTCTTAAGGCTCTTTGCCATTCCGTACCAGTCATCTGAGCGACGTGCCTCGTAAGGGGGGTACTTCCTCCCCATGAGGATGTCAGCGCATTGCACCGCAGTAATCCGCCTCTGCGCCTGAACAACCTTGATGGCTGCAATGGCATACTCAGAAAATTCTCGTTGCTCAAAGATCAAACCAGCTTTGCAATTGTCGCAAGTCTTGCGGCACTGCGCTGCACTAAAGTCCTCGCCAAAATAGCGAAGAATTTCAACCCGTCGGCAATCAGACTTGTTGTCACAAAATGCCGTGACACGGTTGAGCATAGTCATCTGGCGCTCCTTTTGCTCATTGTTACCCTCACCATCAGCGATCAACTTCTTCAGGATCCTTATATCCTGCTTGCCATAGAAAAGAATGCAATCGGAGGGATCTCCGTCTCTGCCTGCGCGACCCGTCTCCTGATAGTATCCTTCCAAGGTTTTTGGAAGTCCGTGATGTATGACAAACCTCACGTCTGGCTTGTCGATGCCCATGCCGAACGCAATTGTTGCAACGACAATCTTGACCTGGCCCTGCTGCCAGGAAGTTTGTACCTCAACCTTCTCCTTGGGATCGAGGCCTGCGTGGTAGTGCCTGGCGGTGATTCCTTGGATCGAAAGACTCTCCGCAACTTTTTCTGCGTTCTTTCGTGAAACCGTGTAGACAATCCCACTCTGATTCGCATATTTGGACTTGATCAGCGACGCGATCTCGTCCATACATTTGGCATTCGTTGTCTTTCCGCGAACCTCGTAGTGTAGATTTGGACGATTGAAGCTTTGTGAGAACGTTTGGCAGTTGTCCATTCCGAGACTGTGCCTGATGTCGACGATGACGTTCTGTGTCGCGGTGGCTGTGAGAGCCATGACCGGCACTCCAGGATAATTCTGGCGGACTTCGCCCAAAGTTTTGTAATCTGGCCGGAAATCATGGCCCCATTGGCTGACGCAGTGAGCCTCATCAATGACGATGCGAGCAAGTTTACCTTTGTCATACAGGGTTCGCATCCCATTGTTGAAGGTAGTGTTCTTGCTCACCATCTCGGGGGTAACATACAGGAGCTCAATGTAGTCCTCTGGGCTTCTCTTCTCGAAAGCAGTCATAACCTGTCTCTTATATTCAGCAGAGTACTCGCCATTGAAAGCTACAGCCTGAATGCCTAGAGCTTTCATGTGGTCAACTTGATCTTGCATCAAACTGAGCAAGGGCGACACCACAATGGTGATACCCTGAGTTTTGCCAGTTTTGATAACGGCTGGTAATTGATAGCATAAAGACTTGCCGCCACCCGTTGGCATAAGGACGAAGGCATCTTTACCTCCCAATGTTGCATTAATAGCCTCAAGCTGATTATGGCGGAATCCTTTCATTCTGAACCGGTCCTTGAGCACCCTTTGAACTTCAGGTGACCACGAATGTCTCATCAGCTCGGCAGGGATTGACTTTGGCGCTACTAACGTCAATAGCTCCGTTGACGAGGTTCGAGGCTTTGCAACAGCTCCAGCATTACCAGTTGTCTCCGAGAAGACTTCTCTAAAGTCTTGCGAAATGGGAACGTGGGACTGATGGGTCTCATAATCTTGTGCAAAAGCAAGCATCTCCTCATCGTCGCTCAAGTCACTGAATTCATCGTCAGGGTGACGATGTGTCGCTTGAGGTGGACTTCGACTGCCTGGTACCAAGTTTCTCGCAGCTTTGAGCATTGGCTGGAGCTGGAGTTCATCCAGATCAGAGAAGCCGTCGTCACCGACACCAAATTCTGCATCCACAGGCATGGAATCCACCATTGATGGTCTCGTCGCCGGTCTTGACCGATAAGGTGCATTTGGGGATTTTGCGGTGTCTTTCAGGAAAAGAGGAGCCCCAACAGCGTTGTTTTCCTGGGAGATAGCACTCGTCCTTTGCAAGAACTCAATCCTTGATGTTGCTGGGTACTGCAGGTTCCGAGAAGCATTGGGCAGCTGAGTCTCATGAACAACTCGCGTACCCATCTCGCTGGCTAGTGTGGCAACATTCGACATCATAGACATGTCGGCACTCTTTTGAAACATTGGTCGAGTGCCCTCCACAATGACTGATGTAGGAGGGCGACCATGCGTTGGTTTCTGGACAGCCCCAAGGAAGCTAGCTACATCTAGCCCAGTACCATCGATTGTTTTGAGTAGGACATGCTCCACCGCTTGGATTTCATCGATGAGGTCATCAAGTCGAACTTCGTCCTCATCCGTGTCAAGGCCTTTGGCGTAGGCTTGGGTAATGGCTTGGGTAAGCTCTTCGCGTTTCCTACAAAGTGCCCTATACTCATCCGTTGGGGCAGTGAGTTGTTTGAAGGCCTTCTGTTGTCGTAACAATCGCTCTTTTTCTGACTTAACTTCGCTTCGCTTCTCCTTCGGCAAGCGCTCATTAATCGCTCTTATGAAATTCTTATCGTTTTGCTGAATGAGCTTGTCCATGAACTCACTCCATTTAGCCAAGGTCGATGGTTGAGAACTCAACTGATTCAGAAGAAACAATGTTTGACTTGATTTGGGATGGGTTTTACTGGGAAGTTCATTGAAAGAATCTTCAGGGGTAGCCTTGGTGGTCTGCGAGCTGTTTGACGCGATGGCACGCTCTCTAGGGGCGGCTATTCCTGGAGTAATGAGGCGTTGGGAGAGCGAAGCAAAGTCTGGCTGGACTGTAGGCATAGCTGTAGGCCCTGCATGAGTACAAATTTGTTCTGGTTTGTTCGTAGAGATTTTCAAGATGGCGATTGAGCTATTGTGGGAAGGGGGTGTCAAAGATTCTTCGTCGGAGTCAGGACTGAACGGCTTATACCTGCCATCATCCATTCGAGGAGGAAGCGAGTTGGTCTGATGGACTGGATTGGAAGCTTCAGAACTAACAAGAAACTTCTTCAAAGGGCTTGTTGCTCCCTTCGAGGGAGGTTGAGTGTCGATGATATGCGACACTTTCCGAGGGGATTGCTCACAAGCAAGCGGACTGTGTACATAGCTTGAAAGTGATAGTATGCCATCTTCGTCCTGCCCGCTGATGGGTGAAATCTCGGTTCACAGGTGGTCTTTGACACCATCGCGGGTTCGGCATAATTGATTGCTGCGAGATCCGTCTCTCCGACGTGTTCCGGATAGACTCCCAGGCCTCGCGGTGGGAGGATAGGTACCAATAAGTTCGTAGATGTCTGGGAAATCGCCTAGGTCGTTGAGTTCTTCCTCGCTGATTTCACCGCTCTTTCTCTTTCTACCGCTCGGGGCCACTAGATTGGGTCGAGATGCGTAATCTTCGCGGCAGATTTTCGCATCGCTGTTGAACGGTAGCGAGTCGGAGGTTTCAGAGGCATCGTTGGTTAGGTCTAAGTACTCCACACCATCGGCCTTGAGGTCGGGGAGATTGGGGCTGCTCGTACGAAGGGTTCGGACCACGGCCGAAGCCGGGGCCGTCTTCGGTGGGCTTTGTGTCTTGCAAGGTTCAGGGCTCCATGTGCCTGGAAACACCCAATTAGCTTGAATTGTCTCTATGGCACCCAGGTACTTACTGATGTTAGTGCGCCTGGCAGAAGCATCTTGTCGGGCCAAGCGATTAGGGGTGATGCAAAAGGAGTTGAGAAGCTGCTGGGGCCTTGAAATAAGACCGGGCTTCCTGGATCTCGAACTCGACTTGAGGCGGGCCATGGTGTCGTCGTCCTCCACTATCACCTGGTGTCCGTATCCCGAAACCTCGCGCCAAGCCCGCCCGGCCGATAAGATGTAGTCGACGGCGTCGTTTAAATGTGATTCGTCGTCAAGTCGATTGAACGGTTCGGATTGGAAGCGTCGTCGTTCTTGAGTCTGAATGTTGTACCTGGGACAGCCAAGTTTGGGAGGCGCCACTGCCCCTCAGAAACGGTGGTATTGCAGGCTCGTAGTGGGCTTGGCCGGTCAACAGCCAGGACAGGTGCCAGCGCTGCCCTCAAATCA
>PVQA01000185.1:0-58824 GCA_002980515.1 Fusarium burgessii | reverse complement strand
GTGATAATTTTAGCTATCAAAATAATAGAGGCGCCAGGTTTCTATTTTTATTTTTCTTCTTTTGATAAAGACCAACGAGATCCTTAAGCTGTGACGGGCCTTTCCCTTTTGAGTACATCTGGGGTGGCAAAATATGTCGCAGCCAACCCCAACCCCAACCCCAACCCCTCCGATTTACATACTCCTGAGCGGCCACCTGACTTCAATGAGAACATCCAGAAACTGTAACAAAGCAACTGATAAAACTTCAAAAGAGGAGAGATGTAACCTTGAGTGGTTGGGTAATGTACGTTAATAACAAAATCTACGTTGCTGGTACGCACCATCATTTGGCGCTCTAAACTTCAATTCTAGACCCTGCCAAGCCTCTATCCAGTTATACATGTCAGTGCATGCCCAATCCATGGGAACAAGCCCCAGTAATACAAAGAAACAAAGGTCATTCCTTTCCTTGAGATGGTAAAGAAAATGGAAGCATCTACAAAGAATCCACAAATAGCTTCGTCCCAATAAAGGGTGGGCGCATAAGAAAGAACTAAGACCCTGAATCAACAAGACAACAACTAACACCGCCGTGTTCTGTAGCCCATGTACTCTAACTGGAATTAATTCCATTGTAACGGCGGCAAAGACATGACTAATCGCACATACATTTTATTCGTTGGTCACCGAAGCTTCTGGTCTGTGATAGTGGTCTATGTCATCTTTTTTTTTTTGTCGCCAATAAAAGAGCCTCTTTGTTAGGTGAACATAAACAAGAAATAAACAGTCCAATTGGCAGCACTGTTCACTGCCAGTGAACTTCAGTGAATGAGTGGGAAAATGCTTTCTCTTGTGCTAACTCTATTACAAACCACACAAAGTCGCTCTTGCGGACCAAAGAACAATGACTGATCGACTACATCACGTGACTCCACTGACCCGGACCCATTCTTGACGACTTCTGCGTCCCTCAGGCAGACCTTGCCAACTTCATCTCTATCTTCAATCAACTTTAAAACCTCGCTCCATCGCTGATTCGTACAGCGTCGCAACATCACCGGATCACTCCCCATCTAGCGACTCGACGTCTGCGCTTCTTGCTACATTGCGACAAGCCTCTTGCTCACGCGACGCGAATTGTTCTATCCTATTACCCAAAAACGCGTCCCTGACTAAAAGCTTCACCTCCGATCCCACTTCGCGGCGAATTCTTGCGCCACCCAAATTCCTCTCAATCTCAGCACACGCACAGCTCACTTTCCCGGCTACGACTGCGCGCTTTCTCACCATGCCCGTCGAAGTAAGCCTCAACACGCCCCTGGCTGAGGCTCTCAATGCCGCCATTCAGCCTAAGCTTGTCGAGGTCGGATGGGGAACCGGTGGTGCTGATGACTCTGCCCTAGCAGAGTATATTATACTCATGCTCGTAAACGGAAAGTCTCAGGACGAAATAGCCGCCGAACTTTCGGGAGACCTACTTGGCCTTGGCTCGGACGACCCAAGCACTCGCAATTTCTCTCAGTGGTTGTTTGAACAGATCGAAGCTCTAAATGCTCAAATTAATGGCGGGGGCAACGCAGCGCCTGTTACAAACCAAGATGCTACAACAGAAGGCGATATGGACACTGACATGAATGCCGGAGATGTATCAGAACTGAATGCGTATGTTATGCCAATTACATCACACAGTATTTATCAACCACTAACTTCTGCAAGACCTACCGGCCCACGCTCCATGCGAAATGGTAACCAGCGCGGAGGACGGGATAAGCGCATGTTCGGTCAGATGAACAAGGCCATGGACAGAGCCGGTGATTCTGCACTTCATCGCGTCAGAGGCCAAACAGGAAACGAACGCATCAATACGCATGGCCGTACACCACCTACTGGACCTAGAACAGGTCGAGGTGGAATTGGTCGACACAACAACCGCACTGCGAACCTTCAGGCTGGTCTCGCCGGCATGGCTGCTGGTGGTCCCCAGCAGGCGCAGTGGATGATGCAAGGTGGCCAACCGAACCCAGCCGAGCTTGCCGCCATTCTGGAACAACAGAACCAGATGATGATGCAGCTATCGCAGCATATCATGAACAATGGTGGCTTCCAACAGGGTGGATATGGACAACAACGTCGTGGAGGAAAGTCCTTATTTGATCGAACACAACATCCCGGCAGAGGTAACTACCGCAAGGGCTTCAATGATCGACAAAGCGGTAATAACGCAGGCACTGAGGGCGAGGGCGAGGATGTCGACATGTCCGGCGAGAAGCGCGACCCACCGAACCCGGATGAGACGGTTTGCAAGTACAACTTGAGGTGCACCAACAAGGACTGCAAGTTCGCTCACCAGTCACCCGCCGCTCCTCCTGGGACTTCAGTCGATGTAAATGATAATTGCAGCTTCGGCGCTGCATGCAAGAACCGAAAATGCGTTGCGCGACATCCTTCACCAGCGGCTCGTTTGGCTCACCAGAGCGAACAGGACTGCAAGTTCTTCCCCAACTGCCAAAATCCTCAGTGCCCATTCAAACACCCGTCAATGCCCCTCTGTCGAAACGGCGCTGGCTGTACAAACGCCGACTGCAAATTCACGCACGTCAAAACAAAGTGCAAGTTCAATCCTTGTCTCAACCCGAACTGCGCTTTTGCGCATGAGGAAGGCCAGCAAGGCGGCTTTAAGGATAAGGTCTGGACAGCTGGCGAAAGCACAGAGCACCCAAGCGAGAGGAAGTTTGTGGATGAGCAAGCTTCTGAGGAGCTTGTCAAGGGTGAAGAGACTGATGTCAAGCAGGAGACTGACGTTATTGGTTAAATGAAAACGGAGAGAAGAAAAGGGAGATATATGGATCGAAAAAAAAGATCGCGATACCCATGGTCAAAGTCCCTAGAAGTTGAGGGGCGGCAATATACGGTCTTGATGAACACAAAAACTGTGAACGAATGACATGTACTTTTACGGTAGCTTTGTAATGTCTGTGGCCGAGGTGGCAGAGCATGGAAGGGCGTTTTAGGGGTTTGGTATTCTGGTTGTATTTTTGAGGCAGCCCCCAATTGTCTTGTTTAGTATCATATACATAGAGGCCAAGAAGCAAAAAGGCCAGTAGATCACGCATCATGATGCTTCAAAGCGGTATGCGCGATGGTGAGAATGAAAACAATGGGTTCACGGCTACAATGATTCTTCCTAGAGACAATTCGTGATATTTCATTACCATAATTCCTTTGTGAGGACCCCGTCAACTAGCTACCTACTTAAGATGGTTATTAAATATTTACGAAGAATCAATCCTGGCCATTCTTTCTCCGCGGTGTTGATGACGCACACGGAAGAATGCCGGCTCATAGCGCGGGACCTTTGGTTTAACAAACACTCCACCATCTTTCGATCTTTCTCTTTCTCGTAACATAGACGTGATCACATATACTCAGTAGCTCGGCCATGATCAATTGATCTCTAGCAATGAGTCGCCGTCGAGCAGAATCTACGGTTGTAGCTCTCCTGAGCTCACCAGCGAAACCTCACCTCCAACTGCCCCTCCGACGTCTTAATGGCTTCCGTAGCCTCAGCACAAGCTCGGTCCTGACTCGGCGACGACCCATTGTCGCGTGCAATTACACACAAACTTTCAACAATGGGCGGAGATTTGTTTCTCAGGCGAAGGACGCGAATTTTGCAGTGCTAGGAGGCGGATTAACAGGCCTCACAGCGGCATACTACCTCGCAAAGAAGCTCCCGTCAACTGCCAAAATCACCTTATACGAATCGAGCGACAGGTTAGGAGGATGGATCAAGACAGATAGAGTATCCGTCGATATCGAGGGGAAGAGCGGCATTGTGTCTTTCGAGCGCGGTGCTCGATCGTTGTCATCTCTAGCTGGCAACACCTTTCGCTTCGACGACCTCGTTCTCTACGATCTGGTGAGAACGTTCGCTGTAGCATTGAGAGAGCTCTTCATTAACACGCCATTCTCTAGGCACTAGATCTTGGACTCGCGATCAACTCGCCTAGGCCCATGCCACGATATATTTACTACCCAGACCATCTCGTCCCCATGCCACCCAATGTTAGTATCTTTGACATCTTCCGTGAGCCACTATATCTTGAGAGCATCGGCGCCAGTCTTGGGCTCGGTATCAACTCTTTGCGCAAGAGACGTCTTCCCTCCAAAGACTACTCTGTATCTGAATGGCTCTACGCCGTGAGCAACAGCCGGAAGGGTGCAGGTACCCTAGCCTCAGCTATGATGCACGGTATTTACGGCGGTGACATCAACAAGCTAAGCGCTCGCTGTGTCTTGGACCGCATATACTGGGGCTGGTATCTACCAAATCCCGGCTTGTCAGCACGCCCTATGCCTATGGCTGAGCAGACTTTGCTCGAGACTCTGGGTCAGGATAAGCAGATTCAGAAGATGGCATTGGAGCCAAGAAGTGCGCTGGTGGACTTTGGCGACAAAGGCATGGAGTCGCTACCGCAAGCTCTCTCTGTTGCGCTACGAGAGCAACCAAATGTCACTATCAAAACTGGCGAGGCTGTGCAAGATGTTATTTATAATAAAGCCAACCAGCAAGTTCATGTAAGACATGTTCCCCATATAGCCTGGTTGATGTCACTAACAGCACTTAACAGATCATCAGCTCCAATGGCAATAACAAGACCAAGCACAACTCCAGTATATACGACAAAGTAATCTCCACACTATCCGCACAGGATATCGCCCGTCTCACGGGAGATAAACTTCCTTCGCTCTCAACAGCACACTCCGTATCTGTCATGACTGTCAACATCTGGTTCCCCCAGGAGAATCTTAAACCTCCTGGTTTTGGTTATCTCATCCCCAACTCTGTGACCCCTGAGCTTAACCCTGAGCACGCTCTTGGTGTCTTCTTTGACTCTGACGTTCAAACTCGTTCCAAGGATGAACCTGCCGGTACCAAGCTCTTCGTCCTCATGGGCGGTCACTACTATGACCGTCCCGACGTCACTCCCCCTACTGAAGAAGAGGCCATTGTCCAAGCTCGCAATCTTCTCGAGCGTCATCTCGGCATCCCGCGCGATGCGCCGGCTTATGCCACAGCCAACTTTGCCAAAGAGTGCATCCCTCAGCACTACGTCGGCCACCAAGATCGTCTGCGCAACGCACACACTGAGTTAACACAGAACTTCGGCGGGCGTCTTACTGTCGCTGGTGGCTCCTTCACTCGCATTGGTGCTGTTGCCAGCCTGCGCGCTGGCTATGATTCTGCCACCGCGGCAAAGGATGGTCTTGAAGCTACAGGTCTGGAGTACCTTAACGACATGCAGCAATTTGCTGTCGTGGCGACTTCAGAAATCCCTGTACGACATTTTAAGTGATGGGAAAGAAAACATGTATATATTTGGGTAATGGAATAACAAAAGAGGTCTTATAAAATGCGGGCATGAATGCGCTACTAAGACGAAAACCTGTATTATTACAACGTCTAGAGCGAGAGGCAATAGAAGGGGACATCTTACTTCACACAAGAAAATAGAGCGGGAAGCCAACCAATCACGTTTTGTTAAATCAGCGGTCTTACTAATCTGCACAATAATCAATATAGTGGTATTCCGTGTTCATATGGAGGTATCATTAAGCTATCACAAAATCACAGTCATCCGCTATGTTTAAACCCCCATTTCGCCGCTCGTCTAATGATGATAATAAAAAGAAGCCCCTCCAACACCATGATTAATGGAAATCAAGCTCGTCGTAAAATCTCCAGGTTGTTCTACTCCAAGACGACCACCTCCGAGTGGCTCTGGAAGGTGGAGCCAGCCAGTGGCCGGATAGCTTCGTCGATGGCAAGGAGAAGACCAGTGATGCCATTCTCTGGTCGACCTGCTGCTCCAGTGACAAGACCGCTCCAATTCTCCCCCCTTCCATCCCAGACGGATTTGAGTGCCGCCGCGAGCTCATCACCTGCTGAAAAGGAGCCGCTGGAGGGAGTCTTGCGCTCGATATGCCACCATGGCTCGCCTCGACGCTGCTTGATCTGGCCGAGGAAGGTGATGCTGCGCTGTATCCGTTGGTTTCCGGGCCCCGTTCCGGTAAGGAGGTACTGAAATGACATTTCATCCGTTGAATCCATCATAAACCTGAATTGTCCCTGGTGACGGGCTTCAATATCCGACCATGCCTCCCTGATCTTCTTGAAAGCTTCCATGGCAGGTAGGGACACGGGAAGCCAGTCCATGAGAGCTCCGATACCATTGACACCATTGACGAGCTTTTGCATCAAATCAATGACGGGAAGATGAGGATTAGTCTCCTCCATCTGGAGGTCAATATCATTGTTGGAGAGGTTCAACGCTACTTTCCAGAGACGTGAAGCCTCGCCATCTTCGATCGCATGTTGTGTTGGAGGTCCGTAAGAGAAAGTTACCTCCTTCAAACTCACCGACTCGGCCTTGATAGAGCCTCTTGCATTCTCCAATGACTCGAAGAAGCTGACGAACCGATCCACGGCCTTGACCCGAGCTTTCAGGTTCTCCAAAATAGATTGCCCGATATTTGAACGCATTCGTAAGCAAAACTCGCCTGTTTTCGCATTCCAAGATACATCGCGACCAACCATGTGACCCTTGAGCATGGTGAACTTCGTGGGTTTGCGAACCTTGATAATAGCATCGGACATGCATGTGAAATGAACATCCGAAATGGCGCCATCCGCACCAGAGGTCTCTTTACCAACAGGCTGAACCCCCTTGAACCTGATTGACACAACATCGCTCGCCCACGGTTGCCTGGTTGAAATGCTCGTCGCGGAAGCAATTGGCACGACTGGTCCAAGTCTAGAGGTCTCTGTACTAGCGCTGGACTCATTTACAGCCTTCGCGTTATCCTTCTCTGCGCTGTCAAAGACCATAGACGGGAAGATGCCGGAGAGGGCAATTTTGAGAGTCGGAAGTCGGACCTGCTGAGGTAGAGACCAGTTTCTTGTGCCTTGCAGTCGGTACTTGATGTTGTGCTGATAAAGCTCGCGTTGATCCACTGCCTGAGCAATCATGCCGGTTGCGAACAGGGTCAGGTTATTCCAGAATTCATCGTCAAGATGAGGATAGCCCTTATTGAGAGGGAGTTTCGATGACACGCTAGTCACCTGTCCACCAGCATTCCGATTGCTATCAAACATGTTAGTGCATTACAAACAAGATTATTGAGGTTTTATCCCACTCACACGTCAAGAAGCCACCAAGCATCCCCGCTTGGACTTAACAAGATCATCACAAACCAATTAGATTCCCAACCAGTTCTGTGAAGCCAAATGGCCTTGGTCCATTCGCGGGTATGGATCAAAGATCTTAACTCATCCTTGCTCAGGGGGCTCTTCTTAATACTCCAGCCTGTTGTGCTTCCGCGGCGAATAAGCTCATCTTCCATGACTCCGCATCTCACATTCTCCAAGCATGTCGCGCCATCCTCAGCCGGGTTCTTTCCGTTATTTAATAAATGCTCATGTTGGATAGTGAATTTCGAATGAGGCTTAACAGCGAAGACCCCTGTTGTTGGCTCGATAAGTAGGGATGCGCTGTCTTTATAGCCGACCTGCATACTTAAAGATGAAGCCGCAGGATCGTCGGGAGAAATGTTTAAAATCATAGCAGCATCGCGATTCTGAAAACGGGGGAAAGATTGCAGTCTGCTATGTATGCTGCCCAGAAGAAATTCAACGTGGCGACCAATAACCGTCTTCAGGAGTGTCTCGGCAGATAAATTGTCGGCGTCGAAAGAGATATTTGCGTCCTTCACTTCCTTGTTGTCTCGATACCACTTCGCCGTCAAGTGACTTGCCGACTTTGGGTCAGTTTGACCATTCGGCTTCCGGCCGCTGCTGACAGCAACTAATATCCAGCTCTTCGGACTACCAGGTTGTGCGCGCGAGGTCCAATATTGAATTGCCAAAGCTCGGTTGAGTGGCTCAACCTTGAGTGTTCCCGTCCATGAGCCTTTGCTGAGTTGACTTGCCTGTCTCTTTAGTTCGTTGAGCTTATGAGTGAGGACCAGTTCGTGCAGGAATTGATAACAGCCTAAAAGTCCGTCCTTGCTAAGAATATCATTCACCTGCCCCTCTAAATATTTCTTTAGACCTTCGGGGATCGATGATGCTGCTGGCTTGAAAGCGAACCGGAAGTCAATGAACCAAAACTGTTTCTCGAAATCTTCGTCTGCGATTGTGAGGTCGACCTCGAATTCTCCAGCGACTCTAAAGGTTACTCGGCCTGACTCGATTTCGTAGTTTCTGAAGTGGTATGGAATCTTGTCGAAATCTTCGAGGTTGAGTCGTAATGATAATTGAGTATCGAGATCGCTGATCCACTGGATTTGTTCCTGTCGTGTCAAAGGAGGCGGCTCAATATAGGAGAGCTGGTAGTAGTGTCAGTTTGAATTGCCGTTGTTTCGCGATGCGCAAAACCTACATCAGGCATCCAGGCAGCCTCTCCAGTTGACAATACCTGGAGGGCTGTTTTCAGGTCGGGACTTGGCATTCTCGCAAATGTCAAATCCCTCTTGACGTGACCCATAACATCCAGGGCGCCGGTAAACAATACTTCTTGCCCTTGAAGGTGAAATCTCAGGTCAATAAGCTTGCTAACCATATCGGCCTTTCGACTCCATTCTGTAATAACAAGCGCCTTGACCCATTTTCGATGTTCCCGCATAGCAAAATTCAGTATGGATGTCTTCTTAGCAAGGTTTTCGCCAGAACTGTCTTCAACGTCGCTGTTCGGTACCGTCGAGTTTCCGTTCATGGCGGCAGCAGGCAGAGGCATCTTTGCCAATGCAGCAATCTGATCTTGGAGCGCATTGTGTGTCGATTGCGCGAGTCGCGTGAGGACCTTGGAGAGTGGTATGTAGCCCTGAGTGATGTGGACTATTTCGCCGGCAGTATCGCTCATCCTGGAAGGAGTCTGTGGTTGCGGTTATTGAGATCAGGGCGAGTTGGATGGGCGAGAAGTCTTCAGAGGCGCTGGGGTAACGAATGAAGACCTGCCAGGTCATGTGAGAAGATGCGCGCACAAGTCATACATAGGGTATTAGACTTCGCCGTCCTAAAGTTTATGGCCCCGTTAAAGATCGTGTTTGTATGTGGTGTTATTTCCTGGGCTGAATTGTTTGTTCACTTTTGGAGGAATCCTGATTGCTGCACTGCGTTTGGGCGAGCGCTCGACACGCCTGGTCATGTGATAGGCCATGCACAAGTCAGCACAAAGACTTAGAGGGCACAGTATAAAGTTGCATAATCGCCTATACAGAGAATACAAATCTCCAAAGGGTCCAAGTTACCAGCCATAGGCACCTTCGGGTTTTATTTTATCGATTACATAGTCTGTATTTTTCGTTGTTAGTACATGACGATGTGAAATGCTGTGATATTAGTGCGTCTCTAATCTAAGGTAACTATAATTTAATGGCCATGAATTGATGATGTCCACAACTTTGCTATGACATGATATCTTTATGCAAACTCATGTCCTTCAATCCTTTGCCTGACACCGGTGGCATCCAGGGTCCAGAACTACAGCCTATTGAAGTATTGGCAAGGACGCGACAAGATAGGTCGGGGTAGCATGATCGATCATTCATATCTATCCAAATTGGTGATGATCACTTCAAGGTCGATATTGAAATCTTCATTTGATTGAGCAATTCATAAGCCATGAGCCAATCCCAACTGCACGCATCTAAAAAGTCCCCCAAGGTAAGTGTCCATCATTATGTTGCCAAAGTTTCGACAACAGTTCACATTGATTTTTTATATAGAGGAAATCATTCATTGCTGTTTTGTTGCCTCGTTAAAGTTCGGATATCATAGTCCGAAATCGACCGTGACTCTCTCTCATCATAAGGGGGCCGTTATTAACTGCAAGAAAAATCAGCAAACTATTTCGTTTCGTTCATCGCACCCAGATTAGCCATACAGGATGCAAGTTATCAAACTTACAACTTGTTAGGAGCAGCAGCATTGGTTGTTGGCCATTGGTAGCCAGCAGCGTCGCTAAACTTGTAACCGTAAGAGGAGGTGAAGTCGTCCAGAACAGCAGGACCACGAGAGCCTATGAACAATGTAAGCAAAATTCATCATGGACCATAAGAGAAACATACCATAAGGATACTCCATGGGAATAATTTCCTTGTTGTCATCAAGGTAGTGGAGGAGAGGGGTGAAGATGCGCCAGCTGGCGTCAAGCTCGTCGTCACGAACAAAGTTGGACTGATCGCCCTTCAAGCAGTCAAGGACAAGCGACTCGTATGCCTCAGGGATCTTGAGGTCGGAGAATCGTCGTCGGTAGGTAAGATCCAGCTCGGTAACCACAGTTTGCATGCTGAGACCAGGCAGCTTAGAGTTCATCTTGATATAGACACTCTCATTTGGCTGAATGCGCATAACAAGCTCGTTTCGGGGAATGTCCTTAAAGATACCCGATGTGACGTCCTTGAACTGGATTCGAATCTCGGTCTTTTGTTCGTTGAGAGCCTTTCCGGCCTTCATGATAAAGGGCACGCCATCCCAGCGCTCGTTCTTGATGTACGCGACAAGGGCGCAGAAAGTAGGGCATCGCGAGTCCTGAGGGACAGTATCATCCTCGCGGTAGGCGGGCTTGCTGCCGTCAAGAGACTTGCCGTACTGGCCAATGATGACGTTCTTGGGTTCAATGGCTGGAATGGCACGGAGAACGCGAACCTTCTCATCGCGGATATCCTCGGCGTTGAAAGAAATGGGTCGCTCCATAGCCAGGAGAGTGAGAACCTGGAGGAGATGGTTCTGCATGACATCACGGACAATACCGAATTCGTCGAAGTAGCCTCCACGTCCCTCGGTGCCGAAAGGCTCCTTAAAGGTGATCTGAACGTTGTCGATGTGGTGTCGGTTCCATGTGGCGCCAAGGAAAGAGTTTCCAAATCTGAGAATCAGGATGTTCTTGACCATCTCTTTACCAAGGTAGTGGTCAATTCGGAACAGCTCTTGCTCGTTCCAGTCGGGCTCAAGTGACTTTTGAAGCTCCCGGGAGCTGGCAAGATCCTTGCCAAAGGGCTTCTCGACCTGAGGGAATTGTCAGCCAACTGGTATTATCTTGAGGTAATTTCTACGCACAATGACACGCGCAACACCGTTCTTAGGGTAGCAAATCTTCTTGAGATGCTGTGAAACAATGGTGAAGACACTGGGGGGCAGTGCCATGTAGAAAAGACGGTGGTTCTCAGGGCGGCCCTTCTCAACCTCCTGGAGGTGCTGCTCTAGACCCTGGAAAGACTCGTCTTTGTCGTACTGACCCGATACATATGTGCAGAGCTCGGTAAACTCCTCGAGCTGTTGCTCAGTCTCCTTTGTGGGTGTCTTTATGTACGACTTGATGCGTCGAATGTATTCATCGTGGTCCATTTTGGTGCGAGCATATCCAACAATCTTGACATCCTTGGGCAGGAACTGATTTCGGTACTGAGGATATGTTAGTCGACGGTAAAGCACTTGAACGATTCAGTCACTTACAAGACCGAAAAGCGCAGGGTACTATCATGAAGCAAAATCAAATACGTTAGCACAAGAACAATAGTATGTGAGGGGCAATTGGGGGAGCTCCCCACCGTCTTCTTTTTCGCCAGATCACCAGAAGCGCCGAGCACGACGATTGTCGTGTTCTGCTTGAGCTCCATGCATCTAGAAGAGAAATTGTATCAGTAAACAAGTTTTTTTTAATGCAGGATTCAGAGATTTCGGTGGGAAAACATGCGATCCCATCCCAAACCGCTCAGCGCGAGCATGATAGCTCGCAGCCAGAGCGCAAAGACATGGTGGGGGTTTTTGGAACTTGATGTGAGGGAACACCTACGGATCCATTGTTGCGGTTCGATAATACGGACTGAATAAGATGCAACAGTGAAGAGAATGAGGAGGAACTGTACGAGACAAATGGAAGAGTGGAGGAAGCAAGAGATCTGGAAGATGGGAATGGAAACGGAAAAGGTGACGAGGTTTTGGGGCCTGGACCAGGAAGGTTTTATGACGACGGGAGTGTCCAATGCCCACTGCAGACCTGAGCACAACAGCTGGGGGAGCTAAGGTAACAATCCAAATCCATCCACTTCATCGATAGGTGGGATCCCTGCGTGAGCGATGGGGCTATGATGCAGTCGGGTCCCTAAAATCCAGAAGTGAAGGTCCCTAAAAAAGAGTGGGTGGATAAAAAAGTGTAGGTCCGTCCACTAAGTTACCTGACATAGAGGTAATCACCTAACAAAGTCTTGACTGGATCCGGTAATCAGAAAGCCATGATGATGAACCATGAATTGGTTATAAGTTAGTCATGAATGCGTACAAAATGTTAGTCGTTGTCCTTGCGAGGAGCACAACGGCAGAAACTGATGCGTCAGCTAGACAGATAGAAAAGGTTCCTGCCCAGTAAGTATGGTAGCTGTTCGTCTCGCGTAGCACAGATGTGCCCGCGGCGATTCTACCTCCGTCTCATCAAGTCTATTCACTTCTATTTTGCCTAAATTTTACATACCTACCTATTTACACTTATGGAGTCCTGTTAAACTGACACTGAATCCATTCTTCTCTTGCGGGCCAGTTACTCAGATGCAAGCGGTCGAATCGTTTCCGTGCTTTTGGGGCCATGCTACGCAACTGAATGTCTGACTGGATCTGTCACAGACTTGACGTACGGTGTTTCCACACGCTTTAACCTAGCAACCTCCATGTTTTTTATCTCATCAATACGTTATCAACATTGATAAGTATCAGTTCTTCCCTTCCCTCTCGTGTCCTTTTGTAATTCATTACCAGGCCCGCATCAACTCAATAGCAAACGTTGATAGGACACTCAGGCTTGTCAATTGCGCAGTTTGGCTTGTGTCGTGAGCATGACGAAGCATGATGCTTCTCCAACTAAACAATCCAACTTCTTTGTCAGCTTCTCCGGCTTGCCCGGACATTGATCCCTCACCGAGTGCTGTCCGTCCTGGCTTCGGCGGCGGTGGCGGTCCCTGAACTGCCCACGGCCCAGCCCAGCACAATTCCATATTCTGCTGCTCTCCCAACAGGGGCACACCAAGGTCCACTCAGCCTAAGGTAGGTACAAGCTGAGTATCAAGACGCTGGGTGTCGGTGTTGTTCCCGTCCTTCGCACACGGAGTGTCGCCCGTACAATGATAGCCACTACCGATTCCGGAATGTATAATAAGCATTCCCATGTTGCTAATTTGTATGTCTAATAATTCAAGAGTGTCCGGTGTCTTCATCAGTAACGCTCACTAATAAAGATGACACTCAGACAAAGACCCTCAGCTGCAGCTCGTAATCCGGCGGCAAGCATGCATACCAGAATCCGGCTTCACGGCGCAACCCCGGTGTCTCAAGATCTTCTCCATAGTCGTTAGTGATAGAAGTCTGTGACATGCAACGCTTCGACTTGCCAGACGAGCTCCACAGCAGACTCTTGGTCCCTATCACCTCAACTCAACAACTCCAAAGTCAGCAAGCCAGCAAGCACCGAGAACCAATTTGCTCCATGAACTCCAATCGTCAGATAGCCGGCTGAGAACGTGCATTCATTTCCCTGCACTAATGTCTCTGAAGCGACAATTAATTAATCAATCAATTGCTTTCTCGGTCATGCAGTTAAGAATTCGACGATAAGTTATGTACCAAAGAAAATATAGTTCAAGAACCTGGGAACAAAAGTGTAAATTCTAAAGAATCTAACATACTAATGGCAATAATCCTCATCTTGACTGAATATCAAATCGTAAAGAACTCACAAAGGTTGTACAGAAACATGAGTTCAACTAATGTGGATGAGCTCATCTTGACCTTGCTCGGACACCAAATTCCGAACTATTTCGGTATAAGACTCCACGAGCTTCTACTCTGGCCCCTCCCTCGCCGGTGTCGGCTTTAAACCTCACCTTCACAAAATCATTGAGGGGGAAAAGGTGATAGCCAGAAATATGATTCCATGCAACTGCTGAAGCCTATCTGTTAATGAAGGGTATTCATCTGGCCTGAGGGAATTTATGCCGTGCTGCTTGAGAAGTGTTCTACCCAGCTATGAGAGTCAATGTTGTCGGGTTTCTCTAGTCAACGTGCCATTTGATAAAGTTGGTAGGTAGGTTAGAGACAGCCTCAGAAATTGGTTAAAATTTAGGTATGAGGCTGGTTTAGAGATTACCGCGGTACCTCTACGCTCATATGAGCATTATGCACAAGAAACATGATGATTACACTGACGCCAATTTCGCTAAATTATTATAGAACAAATGATCTCCAGATACAATTGCTTCAGACTCATATTCATCTGTCCAGAATCAGCCTAGACAGTTTTTCTTCTGTCAAAGGTGATTAAAAAATCTAGAACAGGACAAGCACTAGCCACACAACAGCCACTTTTAGCCACACCATCTCGTTCGGCACGTGACTCTAGGGTTGGTCCAAGAAAGTGCGATTGGCGCCCTTTCCCCACTCCACAGATCACACCAAACACGCACCTCACCAACGCGAAGGTCTTTCGTTCAAACAATCAGCTATCTACTAACTGCAGGTTGTTTGAGAGGACGGAAGTCATACCACAGTCAAGATGCCTTCAGAAGCCGGTCACCGACGTGAGTCTATCCTGCCCGCCAAAGACGAGTCTCGCGAGTTTGGAAATTTGATATCGTTGAATTCGTTGCTAACTTTGCCTCCAGTATACGTCAAGTGAGTAAAACCTCCTATCATTCAGCCAGCCCTGGCACGCACACGATATGAAAGACTCGTACTGGCCTCGGCAAGTGCGCACTCTTGAAAATTTTCGATATCGATATTCCGCGAGGCCACGGCCACGAACACACCGATGCGATAGAACTTTGGACTGACGATGATGGTTTAGGGGACGTCACCTGAGCTACCAGCGCTCTCGTCACACCACCCGCCCTGCTACCAGCCTGATCAAGATTGAGGGTGTTGATGACACCAACGCCGCCAAGTATGTCAACTCAAGGGGAAGGTTCTTAGTCGGTCTGGATACTGACAATGCATGATAGCTTCTATCTCGGCAAGAAGGTTGCTTTCGTCTACCGGGGCCAGAAGGAGATCCGCGGCACCAAAATCCGCGTGATCTGGGGCAAGGTCACCCGACCACACGGTAATTCATACTCGACCCGCTGAACGACGACATGAACAATTATCTAACGTCTCTGTATAGGAAACTCTGGCGTCGTCCGCGCCAAGTTCACCTCTCCCCTTCCCACCAAGTCTTTCGGTGCTTCCGTTCGTGTCATGCTGTACCCCTCGTCGATATAAAAAAAGGGCTTCGGGCTGGAGTTGGTAGTGAGGGCGGTTCTCATTTGGCTGCATTGGTCGAGGCAAGGATAAAATATATTGCCTTGCTTTGAGGCATTGAATTCAAGAAAGACGTCAAATCCCAACCCCCGAAAAGGCTCTGTACACCTGAGCACCTTCGTCTTGATGATATCACTTCACTCCCCTTTCATGAAATGGTTGGCGGAACTCGATCTCGCCCAGGGCAGTCCACTGGGAGGGGCTTCAGCGATGGAATACTTTTTGGTGGTTGGGATTCGGGACCGGTGTTCGGCTACGGTCGTGAATAGGGTACAAAGCGAATCATTGATGAATGCCAGGTCCAGGGCCGCTATTACGGCAGTACACAGTATCCCTGAAAGCTGGATTGTGATTTCACTCATGCGGGGAAGTTTTGAGCCATGGTCGGCGTCTTATGATGAATCGGAAAATGCTTTTGAAACAACACTTCACAACCACCTCTGATGGCTCAACTCATTCCCCATTAACGGCTACACAGTTCCAGATGCTTGCGCCGGGCTGCCTCCATGTACTCTATGCAATGTGATACGCTGCTAGATTGTTATGTAATGTGCCATAAGTCTACGAGCGGCTTTCACCTACCTATGGGTTCTGTCCACATTGTGATATATGGTTGAACCACCAAAGACCCACGATCCAGAGGCTTCCGCCATACGTAGCTCGGTCATTGCATTGTAGATAAACTAAGGGACGCAGCTGCTAATGTCACACAGCCTCGGCGATGCTCAACCGGGATATACTTCCACGCAGATAGATAGCCACATCAAACGAAGCACAACTACAATGTTCTGAATTAACGAGATTGAGTAGAACAGTTCACATCCATGACTGATATTCAGGCCATCCACCAACAGGGAGCGAACCACGCTTGTAGACAGTTGAATGGTTCAACAAGTTTCTCTTGGGGCCTCGGGCGAACTCGTAAGCTGCAGGAGAAAACTCGAAGCCAACATATATATACTGTCGTTCCAGTAACTTAGATTCAAATAGGGCCTCAGCACACCATCGTCAGCCATGGTTTCAACACCAATGACATTTACTGTTGCGACGATTGAGGTTTAAGTCATACGTTCGAGAAACCAAGAACACTGGCTATTTTGAGAAGTGATCCTGAGCCTCCTGATGGTACAACCTTATTATGCAGCAGATTCACAGCATGAGCCATCACATATACGAAAGAGAACAGCTATAATATTGGTCAATATTCCTTAGGGGGGTCAGGCATCGAACATTCATTGGCGTCAAGGATGCTGGGCAACGGTCGAATCAGCTTGTGGGAGTTTAAGCCCTACACTGCTTAAATTGAGTAAACACGGCGGGATGAAGGTTTCCTTGGAAGTTAAGTTGTCAGGACGCAACCGTTGCCGTTGAAACGGGAAGAACCAAATAGAAACTACCCATAGAACGATCAGAGTCAACGGAACACTACAGTTATTTAGTCATTATCGAGGGCTCATAGATTGACACACAACGACTGCTACTCCCCAAGTCCACGGCGCGGTTTGGCAGTTCCAACCTTGAAAAGGTTAGTTGGACTCGTTGGCAAGGGGATATTTGAATCAGATGGCTAACTAGACTATGCTATCTGGAGGCGACCCAAGCAAAGTCAGAGGCGGGACTCAGTATCATCAAGGAACAAGAAGGATCGATTCGACAGCATGGGTGATGGCGCGTTATGCGTTGTGTTGCAGCCCAGCCGGAAAAGCCGGCCAACCATAGCATTTGTGTGTGGCCAATACAGGTATTTTGAGTTCTAGGCATTATGTTCAAGGACAACTGTCTCGGAAATCAAGCATCAAGGTTCAAGACTACAAGTCGGGCCCGTCCCTCCTTAGTAGTAAGTGCGTTTCACTGGGAGGAGGGGGCATAAACAGGGCACAACTGAATGGAGTCGCGCCTATGTTCCAATATCAAGTCTGCTATCGTCAGCTTGAGATCTATCTATCCGCGACCTAAGAACGATATTACTAGCCACGACCTATGAGAAGCCACTACTCGAGTTTAGCTCAGATGAAAACACAACGATCGTCTCAACTTATTTTTCGTTTTAGCGGCTATTTTGCAGACTAGATCTTGAAACTTGTCCCATCCAGTGAAAACACCAATTCCATACCATAGGATGGGTAATTTGATAACATGATGAAATGCCATACAAAGGCAGTCAGTCCAGGGACTCACTTCTGGGCGTCTCCTTAGATCTATCAACCAGGGTATTTTTAGCCGTGGGGGTGGAGGTAAATAAAGAGGCTAGAAAGTGCTTGGCTCAGCAAACCGCCCAAACAGCAATTCGCAACCCATGGGCATGGGGAGGAGCTGTCATCTTCGTAGCCAAATCGACTAAACGAGCTTGGATCTTGTGCCTAAGTCGCCAGGGCTTTGCATAAAGACTGGCAGCAAGTTTTTCACAAAATGGCGTTTGTGCAGTGTCCAAGCCGAGTTGGACGAAGGGCCGATCAGAAGGAAGCATCGAGATTCAAAACAGGAACCCTAATTGTGGCTGAGCTTGCACCCGAAATAAGTATCAATACCGCACCGTACCGTACATATCGAAGGGTGTTGAAGAGATAACACCAGAGATGGTGTGTGGGAGCCACTAACACGAGATAAAACAGGGGCGAGACAACCATCGACAACGTCAAGATGACCTGGGTATTACTGAGGGAGACCTATAATGGGCGTTGATTAGCTGCTAGGGCTCCATTCCAACCTAATCCAGCTCCCCAGCCTCCCTCTGCCTTTCAGAGCTTGTGCTGTCAACCGGCCACCGTTTTGTCAAGTGTTTCTCTTTTTATTGTATTGCACATTGGCTTGCACCACAGGTTCCAGCTCAACTCAGCTCACACAGCGTGAGACAAAAGTGCAACTGATCCGGTATTCATGCACAAACATGGAGTCTCAGAAGAAAAGACGTGGCATGGCATCAATAGCACCATCCAGTTACCCATGATGCTTCTTGACTTTAATCGGTCGAGACCAAACTTTCCACGGGTGTAATGGATACTACTGATGTTAGAATATGTACAGAGTGGGATGCCTGATGGGATGGTGTCGTTGACGAGCCACTGAGTTTAACTTTAGGCTTACGACGATTACAGTGAAAACCATAAAAGTCAACATTTATCAGCAACACAGGGTGGTAACTGAGTTACTGGCCTCGAATGAGAATTAAAGGTACTGAACTTTGGTGCAGACGGTTACAACTCTGCAGCTATTTTTTCTCCCCCCATTGGGTCACAAAGCTCCCGTATCCTCGTAAATGGCAAGCAACAGATGCAGATGCAGACGTACTGTAGACAGACCGTCTGCGTGCTCTCTGGTTGTCACTGCAGTAGCCGGGGTGAGGAAGGGGAAACGACGCGTCATGACCTGATGATCCGGTGTGTCTCGATACTCTCCGAGTATGGCCTAGGGCTGGCCTCTCTAGGCTGTCGTCTTCAAAGGTGCTGCTTGAATATGATACAAACAGTTTCGGCAGCCGTAGAAGTTCTATGTTGTAATGCTGAAGTTGTACGCGTATGCAATCGTCTCCCTAGTCTGTGTGCAATTGCTCATCTATACCAATATCGGTGTGGTGTTGAGCCCCAGATCGTTCTCTGGATTGGTGTTCATGATGGGAGTCGGCGAATACGGAAGCCACGAGGAAGCCGATTCCTGCCAACTTAAACACGAGCATCCCATTTCCAACCGATGGGAAGGTGCCCTACTATCAGACTTTTAATAGAGCATATCACCTCACTTAAAAACTTCTTGGCCTCTCCGTAGTTTCCCCTCATTCTTCCTAAAAAGCCTCTCACTTTTTCTTCAAGCAAAGATCTCTCACTTCCTCTGTCTGGCCTTTGTTTGTCTTTCGTTTACAGGTTTTGTGCTGAAGTTTTCATCCTTTCCGGGAACCGATCACTACTTATTAACCTACCAACAACCTAGAGTTATCACCTGCGAGCATTCCTGAATAACCGACCAACGAGCAGGATCCCGATAACCCAACGCTTCCTTCTATAAGAATTATACACCGGCTCTCCCCAGATTTCCAACAGACTGCACCTGGCTTTGCCATATCAACTCGGCAATCAATCAAAACCCCAGGCTTGCTGAGATAACGACTTTCATTGCCCCCAGCCTTCAAGGAATCCTCAACTCATTCTATCACCTTTTCAGTGACTCGACAACACGCGAGGCCCACTATCAACTGGACCCCTGTGCGTCAAAACCGAGAGTTATTGAAAGTCTGAGCATCAAGCCACTCCGGACGATTCTTCCAAACAGTTTCAACGTGGCACGGCTCAGTTCCCCTGAACTTCACGTCAGCCGACACTAGAAATTTCTAATTGATAGTGACGTCAAGAAGCGAAAACCAAAACAATCGCCTGGGTCCAACGCAAGCACTTACGAAGCACTGGACGTGTTCGAAGACACTTTCCCCAATTGATACCCCAACAAAGCGATAAAAAAAGATCACTTGAAGACGAAAGCGGATAAGCCTCATACTCAGGCACTGCCAAAGAAACAACAGCGGACCAAAAAAAAAAACGGCATTAACTTTACGAAGATCGGCCTCCCAGCACGCCGATCACACATCATTATCACGCAGCCACAGGCATTAGCATCAGAACGCACCCGGCGCCGCATTAGCCCGCTTTTGAACCGCGACTTGATAAAGAAACCAGCGATTCACTTTCCCACATCCCGGTCGAATTTATTGGACGATTTCACGGCCAGCGACAAGGGCAAGAACTCAGTCTCTCTACATTGCATTGTTTGCTTGCATTGCTGTCTTGTTGTTCACATAGAATATTAATCCCATCAAAGACCGCAGCGCCAACGAAGGACTACATCGCCCCGAGTACGGAGTTAGAGACACCCGCAGCCACCGGCCACACATCTCACCCTCTCACCTCACGTTGGCGTGTAGAGTACAGTATCTGTTTGTCTCCTTCGCCATCATTTCTTTATAAAACCTGTCGCACCTGGCTATTCTTTTGCAGTGCAGGCGCCAGTCCATGAGGCAACCCCACCCATTCCTATTTACCGGGATCTTTTCTGATACGATACGTACCCCAAGACTCCGACGCAACCGGGCCACCCTATTGCTCGAAGAAAGCCCCAGCCTCTCATCACAGCGTTTCAACGCCAGCGGCTCTCAAATCTCCACTCCAAATAAATCCATCCCAGGTCCCACGAAAATTCCTGGTCTTCCTTGCTAGTAGCCGTTTGGTCTGGTTTTGGTCTTTTCTCCCCGACCGCGTTGCTCCTTGCAATCTCCAGTTTCTTATCCACATCCCATCGCATCGGTCGATTGCCTGCAACTCTCCACTCGCCTTATCACGCTGAGACTCTAATTGCCAAGAGCAAGGGCCTTTCTGAGATCCATCGCGGCGAAGCACCACATCAAATAAAACAGTCCCCCCCCAAGCGCCGCGACCATGGCGACCTCCACCGAACAGTACCGCCAATATCCACCACCGTCGTCGAAGTATCCGGCGCAGGACTATCAGCAACAAAACTCGCCGCAGCAGCAATATCAACAGACTGCCCCTACCTCACCGCGCAAGGGTTCGCAGAATCCACCTGCCCATAGCCGAACCTTCAGCTTTCATTCTCAAAAGTCTCAAAAGTCGCATAAGAGCTCTGGCAGCAAGGACTTGCAAGAAACCCACGCCGAGAAGGAAGCGAAGCGTTTACACAGTAAAGCGGATCCCACCTTGGCTATAAGCGAAGCAGAGCCATGTATGTCACGACATCTCCTGTGTCTACCACGAGAAGTCTAAATCAGTTACTAACAGGACAACAGCCGCCATCGCCGCCATGATGACTGAATCGAGTTTTGCTCCTCTACGATCCATGCAACATAAAGATGCATTTGGCAACTCTATCGGTGCGTATTTTTCGCTTACATGCACAAGATGGCACCACTGACAAGTCATAGCTGATCCCGACTTATCGAACCCGACTAGAAACAGGTGGGAGCGCCCATTAGACACTATTCGTAGTTTCGAGGCTGCAATCGACGGTGGTTACTCACGCAAGTCTCTTTACCGGGCGGGTAAGTTGGATGTCGAGCATTAAACACAGTCACATATTGACAGTGCATAGAAACGGATTCACAGGCCAACTGGAATAGACGGAACAGTTCTTACAACAGTCAGCCTCGCTTCCCTCGCGACAATTACTACAACAATCGCCCGGTTTCCTTTAGACCAGAGAATCAATTTGAGAATGGGTCTACTCGAAGCAACTACTTCGATGGTCAAGCTTATAGCAACGGCTATGGCACTGGTCCATCTCGGCAGCGGATGTCAAGAATGCAGTCTGAACCACAGTCCCAGAACGGTCACGATCAAAACATCTATCCTCTTCCCCACAAGGACCGTTCATACGAGACGGTGACTTCTGCTGCAGGCAGTGGTAACTCGGACCACGCAGGCTACCAGACAGACCCTACAAGCAGCGACAACAGCTCAATCGATCGGACAATGCCGGCTAAGCGCCGCGAGCCGTTCAATGAGTATGCGCCGGCCTCGTATCAACCTCAGCAACCGTACCAGTCACGCCCTTGGCCAGCTTCTGGTTCCGGGGTGAACAATGAAGGGCAGCCTCAAGTGCCACCGCCCTCCCATTCGCAACCTCCTATGACTCATGCCCAGGCCCCAGTTCCACCTCAGAAACAAAAGAATACCCTTTTGAGAAGAACATCAACACAACAGTCAACCCAGCAACCTCAGCAAGCAACTAGTGGGGACAAGCGCAAGAGTTGGTTTTCTCGAAGGTTCAGCAAAAACTCTTGAAAAGCCAGTAATTCAGTAACGACTATAAAAGCTTGAAACGCACACGCACCAAACCTTATTTATGCAACTACTTTCATTTGTCGATACCCGTTTTCTTTGATATTCAACGTCGAATGGCACGATCGAGCAGTGTTTGACAGCCTGTGTTTTATGTGACGGAAATTGCGATGGACCCGCGGATCATGCTGCCATGGCTTGTGCTTCGTCCATATCACGGTGCAGAGTGGCTGGCACTATTTTCGCTGGAAGAAATTGGTTTAGAGATGAGACGATACGGTTTATTCCCCCCCATCGGATGAGGCACAGCAATTGACTTTTATTACGGATGGTACATTAGCAAACGAAACTGTACGAGGCGTTGGCAGGTTAGGCTTTGTCGAGCCAACTCTTTGAGATATCCTTGAGAAGCGGAGCAGAAGATGGATCTACCCCCACGATGATCATTAATCATACTCACACCTTGAGACGTACATAGCATATACACGTGGCTGTAGAGGTCATCCAGGCATGATGGTCTGCCCAAGTTGGCGAGCTCATGAGGATGACTTGAGAACATAATTGAGACGGATGACCCGGAGACTATTCTTGGGCCAGGTAGAAAGTTATTGAAGAGTGAAAGAACTTAGTATTGCCATCGTGATGTCTGTGTGTGTGTATCTACTTGTCCTTCTTACTTTCTGGCTTGAGTTTGTCCGACTGATCCTCTTTCATAGCTACAATGATGTATCCGATAAGGACTACATTGGCCAAGACAGCAGCCAAGCCACCAGCAAGAGAAGAGTTTCCTGAATGCTGTCAGTCTCGGTGATGACACGTAGGGGTCAAAAGATATACCATTAAATATGGAGTTAACAGTGAGGAAGTAGGAGCCAATGGGGACCACGATCATGGCAAAGGTGAAGGCTAGAAGCTTGTAGATGACTTGTCTGTTGCGAATCGGTCAATTTGGTTCGATCCGATAGGTAGTAGTTTTGTTTAGGATGAGTTGAGTGGCGGTAATGACAGTTTAGATGACTTACCTGGGAACGGCAGGAGCAGTACTGGAGTTTTCGTCAACGGGATCGTCTTTATCAAGGAAGGTCTTTTCAGTAGCAACAATGCGTCGAGTGGCCATTTGGAATGCAGAAAATATGGGCGGGCTCTGTTATGGTGATTGAATTATCGTTTTGCGTGGTAACTGTAGTCGAGTTGAGGATACCCAATTGAGCTGTGAATGTTGGAGTTGAGTTCCACTTGCACGTGCGACCAAGCTTGAGTATAATAAGCACTTACCACAGGATGATCAACGCGTGCAATCAGATAGAAAAACTGAATTCTTTGTTCTCGCAATACATTGAAAGATATCTCTGAGAATATACCCGAGTATCAATTAATTTAATCGGACTATCTTCTCTTTCCTTTTCCGATTGGTTTCAAAGAATTCTTACAACTTTCATCTTCTCTCATACTAACGCGAAGCTGTGGTCTCACGTGATTTCGTGATGCAGTTTAATGCGGGTCGCGTCTTAGATTTCAGGGCATTTCAAAAAAAAATCTCCACCTTCGCTCACTCGCTCACTTCACGCCCCTCCGGGATTTGTATTGGGATCCCCTTAGCACTGGCAAGCAGCCATCTCTCATTCTCAGACTTTTTCTGGTGTTCTCTCACTTTCTTCTCCTTTTCTAACTGGCATTTTCTTTAATGATATCCGCGCCCGACATTTTCATCCAGTACTCTGTCATCCGTTGACTGAACAATACGAAGGGCAAGGAAGAACGAATCAAACGCTCAATCCGTTTATTGCTAGTGACAGCCCCCGCCCGGCTCGATTCAAAGCACTGCTAGCTTCAATTCCTACTCCTATTGTATCATATGCCCATAATAATTCTTGCACACAATTATCATGGCACGAAGCTCCTCACCCTTGCCAATCCGGCATTCAAACGCTCTACCTCGCACCCCATCGCTCGCTCGCAAAACAATAACCATCGACGATGCCGATGAAATAACCGATACAATCCCCTGCTCTCCGTCAGCTTTTTTCCGAGATCGAGATACCACAACCACACAGCCAACACAAGTTCTTCAGAAGTCAGGGCTTGCCCCAATGCGAAGCTCTTCTCCTGCAAGCAGTATTGTTGAAGTTCCTGCATCTTCGCCTTTTCAGCAACCTAAGAAGCCTACGCCTCTTGGTAATAGACTTGCCCCTGCCGGCACCTTCTTTCGTCCTCCACAGCGACCTCCTCCTACAATGAACAACAAGCGACCGGCCGTAGAGCCTATTAGTCTCATCTCAGATGATGAAGATGACCTCACTCCCCCCCGTGGCGATATTCGACCGACAACGTTTAAGGCACAAATTTCGGCATTCGCATACAATCCCGAATCAGAAAGCTCGGAAAGGGCCATCAAGAACAAACTCCGACAGATTTATGATGTTTACGGAGACAGAGTGCCCTCACACAAGGCCAAAGAAGCTTTGAGTGTGTGCAAAAATGACCTCAACGAAGCACTAGATTATCTCGAGGGACAGATGCGTCAGCCCAAGCCTAAACCTGGTAGACGTCTGATTAACAAGGGGGTTCTGCAATCGTCAGCAGCATCTAGCCGGAACGTTTCTCGCCCCCTGTCTCGCGCAGCATCCCCCAGCCCTGCGAAGAAACCCCGACGACGGCTGGTACAAGGTCTCCGAAAGCCGTCGGTTCCTTCTTCCCCGGCATTCCCTTCCTCTCCTCCTGCCCATGCCTCAAGCGACGATCCGCTGATCATTGACCTTGTCGACGATGGAAAGGAGGATATGTATCAGGCCGAGGCATCGCCAGAGCATTCGGACGACGAGGATGACCGGGTCCTGACTTGTCTCAACACAAGCACAGTCCAAGAACTAGCGGCTATGACGGGCATGAAAGAAGAGCAACTTGCATGTATGATCGAGAAGCGACCTTTTGATGACATATCAAAAGCTAAGCGTGTCACCGTTGGCAAAAAGCCTGGCGCCCGAAAGGCTTCCAAAGTCAGCATTGGAGAGAGCGTTGTTGAGGCTGTCGAGGTTTTCATCAATGCAGTTGCCGCGATCGACAATGTTGTTGGCAAGTGTGACCGCGATGCAAAAGCTATCAAGCAGCAGATTGATACTTGGGATATTGACACCTTTGGGCATAGCAAGCGAGAGCGAAGTCAAAGCTCAGACGACCTCCCTCCAACCCCTACAAGCATCAGCGCGTCTAAATATGTGCGCCCGCCTATTGCCCATCAGCCGAAGTACATGGATGGGCATTGTCAAATGAAACCTTTCCAGCTTGTAGGCTTGAATTGGATGTCCCTCCTCTACAAGTTTAACATAGGCTGTATCCTTGCCGACGAGATGGGACTGGGCAAAACTTGCCAGGTCATTTCACTAATGAGCCACCTTGTTCAGGATTATGAGGAAAGCAAAGATGGGAAACGAATTCGACCCTGGCCCAATCTCATCGTTGTACCCCCAAGTACCTACAACAACTGGCTTGGAGAATTCGAGAAGTTTGCTCCTGGCCTTTCAGTAATCGGATACCGAGGATCTCAGGCAGAGCGAGCTGGCATCGCATATGAGATCGAACATAAGCCCGAGGCCTTTCACGTTGTGCTTGCAACATACTCTCAGATCAACAACGACGCGGATATTGAGGCCATGCAGTCTATTCGACTACATACTGCCATTTTTGACGAAGGCCATAAGATGAAAAACCCCGAGACCAAGATTTACAAGGACCTTCGCCGAATTCCGGCGTCGTGGAAAATGCTCCTCACAGGTATGTTGCTTCTAGCCTCCTTACTACGTGATTTTATTGATGAAATACAGGAACTCCCGTCCAAAATAATCTGTTAGAGATGACCTCGCTTCTGAATTTTATCAACCCTGAAATTTTCAACGGCTGTATGCAGCACATTCAGTACATCTTTAGCCAAAAGGTCACTATCAGAGACGTTTCAAATGGTGCTTTCCTGTACAGTGAACGTGTCAAGCGAGCTCGAACTATCTTAGAACCCTTCATTCTTCAGCGCCGAAAAGACCAAGTTTTGTCAGATATGCCCCCCAAGATCTGCAACGTTGTTCGCTGCGATATGGACGAGAACCAGAAGCAAGTGTACGCCGAGTACGAGGAGATGTTTAAGCTTGAGCCTTCCAAACGCATTACCAAAGTGCGTGGTCGTGGAAACGATCAGAACAATTGCTGGATGCAGCTTCGCAAAGCAGCTCTTCATCCGCTCCTTTTCAGGCGCCACTTTGATGATAAGAAGGTCGAGAAGATGGCCCGAATCCTTATGGATAGTGTTTCACAGGACGACCTCCGTCAACCCGACATTAAGCATCTTATCCAGGAGCTCAAGGACTCTTCGGACTTCGGACTACACCTCTGGTGTCGTGATTACCCAGGCCTTCTCGGAAAGTTCGATATTCCTCCAGAGACCGAGATGGATAGCGGAAAGGTGAAGAAACTACTTGAGCTCATCAACCAATATCAAGAGAACGGTGATCGAGTCCTTGTTTTCAGCAAGTTCTCTCGTGTCATTGAGCTGCTACAGGAAGTGCTTGCTCAGCAGGGTATTCAGCATCGTGTCTTGATGGGAAGCACCAATGTTGTGGAGAGACAGACCTTGATTGACGAGTTCAATGATGATCCTGAGATCCCAGTCTTCTTACTCACAACCGGGGCAGGTGGTACAGGTATCAACCTTACAGCGGCTAACAAGGTCATCATTTTTGACCAATCGGACAACCCTCAAGACGACATTCAAGCAGAAAACAGAGCTCACCGTCTTGGTCAAAAACGTGATGTCGAAATCATCCGACTTATCGCCTCCAATACTATTGAAGAGCTCATCTACAAAGCCTGCCAAAAGAAAATCGAGCTCGCAAACAAGGTCACTGGTGTTGTCACCGACGAAGACCCTGGTGTGGCAGAGCAGACTTTGGAAACAGAGGTCCGAAAGATGCTCATGGAGGAACAAATGACGCCTCCTTAGGAAGGGGGAATGTTCTCCTGAGCAGTTGTCTAACACATTCATATATTGTGTCACTTTTCCTTTAACGATCTAGCTTCGTTGTAAGAACTTCATTCTCTGCGGTGCATAGCAGAGCGTTTGTGTATCAACCTCGTTGGCTTGCATTTGACGATTTGCTTGGACGTTTCATGCCCTGTTTCCTCCGAGTATCGTAACCCCCGTTGGTGGTGGTCTCGTGTCTCGGGGAATAGCGGGTTTTTTTTTTTTTTTTTCGGCGGTATAGGGGGTTGTATGGTTTACTTATAATAATTTCACGAACTACATGGCATAGCAGGACGCAAGAGGGTGTGCGCAACGGATTGCTACACAATTTAGAAGCCCATGGTATTGCTAAGGTATTGCCATGATCACGCATAGGACCATAGACACAAAACATCAGAGCATAACATATGCTCCAGGAAATTAAATGAAATTCATGTCACATGGAACTGCACTATCTCTGCATTGGATGGATTGATTGATCTGTTTTCAATAAAAAGAGAACATCTAATTTCCGTTTCTTATCAACAACAAACAACTCCTATAGCGTTACCTAGCAACAGTCACAACCCCCGGTCCCGGCCCGCCGCCGCCCGTCCCTCCCCGGGCCCAGGCGCACGCTAATAACGAGAGATCGAAGAACAAAAGAAGGATAGAAGGCGAGAATGAACAGACCCTGAAGTCACCTAATCCCCAATAAAATCCGCGCACTGCAACACATCATGATATGTCCCATAAACTTACGTAAGGCACGTGAGGTAGTTGTAGAGGGAACGAGGACGGTACTAATGATATGTTTTATTGATAATCGTACTTTTTTTTATGGTTTTTGAAAGCTCCGGCACCCTTTTTTTTTCCCATCTTTTCAGTTCGACAAATTTTGCCAATAATATTTCCTCGTGCGTGGGTTTCTTTCACAAGGACAAGCCACCAAACTGTCTGACTCGACCATATAGTCCAAGCGCAGTTTAGCTCTGTGATTTTTTTGGTGTGAAAGGTACAAAGGGACTTGCGAATATGAAAATTGGGACAAGTACCAAATTTCATGTATATTGATGCCCGATTCGATGGTCTGTTCGTGTGTTTTCCGGAGAGACCGTGCGCCTAGCCCATGAGGAATGCGGGATGGGCGATAGGCGACACACGATGTACGATGGAGGAACAAACATGCGGGTGAAGAAGCTGAGGAAAGTATTCCGATGCACTGGCCCTGCTCACACACATCGCGAGTGCCTGAGCATCCATCTTGCATAGTTCATTGGGACCCTGTATCATTCGATTGGATTTCTTAATGATCCAGTCACAAAATACGCTTCAGACAAAATGTGGAGGCTGGCGGGCACATCATTGAACCCTGATGGAGACCATGAGGGTGCACCAAGGACTCTACAGTAAAGTTCATTGTAACTTTAGTAGCGAGGATGCACAGGGGACACCAGTGGAAGGTCAAGTCTGAATGTGAAACTTTTGACGTTCCATTGTAGATTTATTGATTCTATGATAACCAATTCCAACCCTTGGTCCAAAACAAACCAAAAAAAAAAAAAAAAGCAAGTATAAAACTTAATAGACGCACGCGTTTTACGCGCGGGGATATCATTACAGAACCGAAAGAATATACCCAAACTCCGAGGGCAACCTAGTGCCCATGTTATGTTCTGTAGGCCTGGTCTTTTCTTTGTGCTCGCTACCGATAATGCTCGGCCGAGACTTGCGCTAAAGATCAAATGTATAAGTTATATACGAGAAAAGATACTAATAAATCGAATTGAGATTGCTCTAGTGGCCCGGTCGCGACTTGAGACCGATGTCACCATTGAGCAATAACGTCTTCCAGCGGCGGTCGACAGCATGGCGATCGCGACCAAGATTTCGAGCGCAGTCTTGCCACTCTGCCTTGGACAGCCTAAGCTTCTCCAGTACTATTTCGATGAGGATACGATCGTCCTCGGCGCTCCAGTCCTCTTCATCGGAGGAATCTTCTTCTCCGAGTAGATGACCACCTTGTCGAAGATGCATGTTGTGGAAGTCGGAACGGTCTAGGCCAAGAGGTAGCTGCTCGGGAGCAATGCGCGTGCGCTTTGGTGTTGAAGGCGCGACTTGCTCCATTGAGCGGCTTGATGGTGACTCGCTACCAGACTCGCTTGCTGTTGAGTAGCGTTCCGCATCCTCTTCTGTAGCACGACGCCTCTTGTTAATAGCACGTGGTGCTGCGCGCTTGGTAACCTTCTTAGGACCAACTGGCTGACGACGTTGTGGGCGTGGGCGGAGGCGCAGCTTCAGAGGAGGAGCTGCATGAGCGAGCGGTGGTGTTGGGAGTTGAGCGACCGAGGGAGTCGGACGAGCTCCGGTATTGATGGGCGCAGGAGTTGATAGTAGTGATTGAAGTGAGCGGCAGGTGGTCATGATATTTGCGAAGGAAGCGTGCGACGAGAAAGCCGGGGGGCTGGCGGGAGGAGAGAAGAGAGAAGGTTGCAGTCGAGAGTGAGTTGAGTGCGACGCATCGCAGGGTAGCGCGGACGGGAGAAGCATGGTAGCAATTTTCTAGTTTTTGTGTTGTGAAAGATGCGAAATGTAATCGTAGCAACTATTGTTGTTGATTTGTGAAGGCGGCGAAGCGGGTGGTTGGCGACTGGGATAGACGACGCGACCGGGCGCAAAAGTATGGCGGGCAGGGTCTTGATGATGCTTGTAAGTGCACGCGCGAGGTGGAAAGGTGAGGATCAAGTCGACGAAGATAAACAGGTTGCGATGCGACTATTAAAAAAGTCAAGAATACAGAAAGTTTAGCGTTTGTCTGTTTGTGTTTGTGTTGATGTTTGTTGTAGGGAGAACTGAGTCTGTTGTCGGAGTGAAGAGTAGGAAATGCGGTGGTTGTGGTGGGAATTGGAATGAACGGGGGGTTGGTCAGGTAAGTGGCATTGGAATGGGATGGGAAGGGGCAGGGGACGCAGTGGCCTAATATGGATCTGGGATGAGTGTGGAAGTGAACGAGAAGGACCTTAGACCAGGGTCAGAGAAGGAGGGTCCCAGGTCCCACCTACCGTCGGGGTCTGGACTGTACTGTTGGGTGAAGCCGCGCACCCAGAAGGAGGAGCCACCAACAAGCGACAAGTACCTTCTAGGCTTTGTCTCGGGGTGCAGATACAGTGCAGAAGCCCAGCAACGTGGACCCTCCCGTGAGTTTTGAGTCGGTTCGCGCCCGTTTTAGCGGCAGCGGTAAAGTTAACTTACCTGCTAAGTGACTTTACGTAGTGTACCTATTGCCTGTTGTACAGTCCTGTATTGAGCGGTAAGGGTCAAGGCCCCGTGCACCACCTGATCGCCAATACCCAGGACAAATGCTCTTTGACGAAAGTATTTTGAGCCTAGAAAACCCACATAAAACCCCCGAGTCCTCCGCCTCCAGGTGTTGGGATTCAATCAGACATGGAAAGGGCCGGGGTGTTGCAGGGGGCAGGTACGCATGTATGTGCCTGGCTACAAATACTGATCGCTGCTTCCGGGTAGACATGATGGATTTTTTCAACGGTGTCTAACAACTAGCAGAGAAGGAACGCAAGACCCATGTTTCTCGCACATGATACATATTTCTTTGTAGGTGAGGTATATGTTCTGCATGTAGATCCTTGCTCGTGCACTGCACTGTACGGAATCGATCAAGCGTTGGTGGGTGCCCAGTTGGACGGTGACAGTTGAGACATCCTGGGTAGCCTCGATCTCAGTCTCAGCACACTGTCACTTGCCCGGAAGCATCAGGACATTCATTTCCACACGACACGAGACAACATATGTTTTCTTTCCTTCCTTTTTTATTGACTTTTAATTTCACATGTGCTTCCGAAAACGATCATACTCCGCATAAAACAGTACTATTGAAATATGCATCCCTCTCTGCAACCCTTCAGCTTGAAAATCAATAGAATGATTGTGCCGTAGGGTAGAATATGTACCTCCTTGCTGCCCCTTCGCCTGTCCCGTCTATTGGAGAGATTATTGCCTTTCCTAACGTCGTTTCAAACGTTCTGACATCAACCGCCCTGCATATACGTCCCCCATGTTTCTCCCTCTGTTTGACCAAAAAGCAATAAACCTTCATCTCCATCCCTTCTTTATGACCATGCACGAAATAACCAGGCCATCCAAGACAACCAGATGCAGATCATTATTCACAGCAACTCAATGGTACACCCCGCCGCATCTACGCCCATGTCCGTGAGGAGTCTTGAACGAGAGAAAAAGAAACGGGCGAATCTGGTACACATCTCCACCATCATACGACGAGGCCTCTATTTTCTTCTATCCATATGGGGATACGACACAGACGTGTGTTTTTTCTTACTGGCACCTGGAGCTTACTTTTTATTTCAATGCATGTTGTATCTGCCTCTCATCACCAGGCTCCAGCCGATAATTATGAATTTGCAATAAAGCAACGGCTCGGGTGTGGTAACAACCCAATTTCATCAATTGCCATCACTTACTGAGGACAAAGACAAGGCGACGGTGTCCAAGTCAATGACACATAGCGAGAAGACCAATACATTTTCGCTTGCTTGTTCAACTTGAGTCCCCCCCCTCTGCCACAATGATTCCCTCTCGTTGAAGGACTGACTAGTCTTTGCAGGCCTCTAGAACCATCACCCACCCTTGATGTCCGGGTTGGGCTTGATGCCCTACCTGACTCAACACATTAAGCCACTGTGTATTGTACGCATCGCACACATGCAACTTGCAGGGGTCCAATGCAACTAGGCACACCAGTTACAGAATTTTTGTATGTTACTGCATACTAACTTAGTTTATTGACTTAAAAAATTGGGATACAGTATACATATGTACCGGGCAACCTTGGCTAATCCCGAACCAGGTAGAGGCTGTGAAGGACTTTGCTTGTCAAGTGGACGCAGACATTTCAACAAGTCGCGCTTGTCCATCCACACAAGTTAACACGAGAACAAGCATGTCCTGATATTGCTACGGTTTGTGCTACGACTCGCAGTCGGTTGATCCAACAGACCACGCTGGATCAATAAGGTAGTTCCTGAGACAGAGCAACATTCGTGCACTCAAGTCACACAAGAGCAATATTGGATGTATGTCTGGTTCAAAACTCTCCGCTGACGCACGAGCCGTAGGGGATAGGCAATACTCGCTTGATACCTTGCCTTGGCTGGTGGGAGCGAGCCGTCGCGGCACGGGCTAGGACCATCCCATGGTTCCCATCACATCCATACCCTTCCATTCCTACCTATGCCGTACCATTCGCTTCCACGTTGATGTGCTGCAGGGTCCTACAATGTGAGAGCTTCCGAATGACGACAGAAGCCCTGCCAAACTGTATCATGTCTGCGACACCAATATGTTCATTTCTTGATTTGTCTTCCTTGATACACACCTTCATCCACCTTATACTACCACCTGCTTCTCTTCTTCTCTCAAACAACCGATGAACGATGAGATCAGCACAATGTATCAAATGTGGGTGTGTGTCTGCATGACCTTTGCTTGTTACCTCCTTTCCAGGTGAGTCGGTGAGGTCATGCTCCGTATCAAACCCTACCTCTCTTTGTTCTTTTCATTTCTCGATCGTTTTGGGAAAGAAGAAGAAGGAAGAACGCGCTATTTGTTGCTACCCAGGGTAAGGTAGAGAAGCACAACTTGTGCACTGTGACCCCCAAAGTGCGAATTCACGACCAAGTGAGTTGGCTCATGACGATGAGAATGATGCAAACCATTTCTCGATCGCCAATGAATATTCGATCTCCCTAATCGAGACCTCAGAGTCCTGTCTTTTCAGCTGAAGTCGTACTATCTGTACAATTCTTCCCCTCCCATCATGATAATGCTTCACGATAAGTCCGTCCGCATGATGCAGATATCCAGGAAAATGGAGACCAGATCACGCAGTTTCTTTTCCTTGATCGTTCACCGCCTATTTCCAACGCATGCTTCTTATTCCTTCTGCCATTGGCCCTGCAGCACAGTCCTGCTCTTGCATCGTCGCGCGATTACCGCTTAGGTCGCGAGGGACACGCGTAGGAAGTCAGTAAAGACGCGTCAAACCGCGTCAACGCGTTAATTAAGACATGCATGATCTCAAGTTTCGACCAATAGTAGAATACGAAAAGAGGAATATAAATGGGAACACGCAACCACTTCCGATCATGGTCAGTGCGTACATAAAGTACCTGTCGGTCTCGACAAGGGTTTGAATACAGTGCGATGATACCTTTTCGTACGGCCCTGCACCGAAACCAAGAATCACCTTGTCTCGTTTTTATAATTGTGAGAGCGACGTCAATGGTAAATCGTTGGTTGGCAAAGCTGGCAAGCTTCGTATGCTCCACGGACCACATTGCGTCACTAATGTTGCCCTCTCCCTCAGCTAATGATATTATATCCGGCTTCCGAAACCTGGATTAACTCGACCTACATGGTATTATCTTGTCTTACACAAGGCCCCGGGAAAGTAACATAATTCGGGACAAGTCAAGCCAATATGTAATATGTCGCTCATGCTTCCATTTAGTACCATCTCAGATAACTTTAATCTGAGCAGCCAGATATAACAACTACCGGACTTCATCCATATCATCAGTGTGAGTGGCATCTCAGACCTCTCGGCCCCATTATTCCCGCCCTTCAGTCACGATAACTTCTATCTTCCCTTGTCTAGACTCATCATACAGCCAAAAATGCTCTAGTTGGGCAAAAGAGAGACATGTCAACACACCAGACGCGTCTAAGGTGATACAGTAAACAGATCAAGAACCCCCAGTTCAGCTCCTGTCTCAACATCAAGACCCTCCCTGCCCTTGATCGAGCCAGTGGTGGGGAAGGAGAGGGGGATTCTTTGTGCTTAGACATATTCCTCCCTCGTGATAGATCTACTTTCTTTGTTACCGTATCAGATCGAGATACATGCGTTCCTGACTAGTGACGGCCTTTCCGAGTTCTTGGCTGGATGCAAATGGAGTAGCCACTACTAGCCCTTCAACTTCTTTGTCAAGGTCTATGTTAGATAGACGATTAAAGCGTCGATATTCGATGCACGGCCTTATATTGTCTAACGTGCTGAGCTCTCGTTTCAGAATATACTGCTCACTGCAGAGGTGTGTCACTGGCTCATGAGCGCCGAAACTCATCGTCGACTCGTTTTTAACGCTTCAGCGGATTGGAAAGGAAGATCACTAACTCGACTGGACGCCTAATCATCATTTACCCTGTTCTTATCACCCATCCATTCGTGCCGAGACACATTGTCGTTGCTTTGATACCGAGTTGTCTTTACGTATACAATCCCTTGCATATTGCTTTAAGCTTACCATCAAGTGTAATCAGATGGGCACGAAAACAAACAGTGAGATCAAGTTAAAGTCGCATTATATCGAAAAGGGCTAAATGCTACTAGATTATACTTACTTCAAGTTTTATAGTATAATTAGTAGACTTAATTCACCAATACGTTACAACTGACTTGCGATATCGCTCAATTGCTACTTTGGAATACAGAGCAAGCATTTATAGCTAACTAAATCATGGAGGGAAATATAACTAGAGCAATAGTAAATACTCAAAAAGTATCCAGTAGACATTGCAACATTACTCTGCCTTCAGTATTCAATGAACTTTGTAAACCTAACTTACCCTAGACCCCAACACATTTGACATGACTTTCGTAGTAAAGCCCCTTGTATATATACCGAGGGAGCTTTACTCTATGGCGCTCCCGCTAAAGACCGAGTTAGTTTAAGGGAGTCTTATAGCATATATCGCGTCTTTGTAATAAAGATGCTATAGCGTCGTATGGCTTTGGCCCAGTCCTCTCACTCAAGCAGGCCCAATGTGACTATACGTAATGACATGATCTTGAACAATTAACAACGAATGTCAGTTTGGTATCATGGCCTTCATTCATACCAGGCGCTATATTATTATGTCATGATTATATCCAAGCCGCGTCTCTCACGAACGCCAAACACAAGATGATGATATATACATCATCAACCCCTCACAGTCTCACCTCGCTCTCGACATCATCAGATGGCGGGACTCCCTAGTCAAATAGATTCCCACCGCTGGTACAGGGAGAATTATAACCAAAAGATCCTAGTCGACCTGATGAACCACAAACTCGTCAGATTAGATCTCATGCTATACCACGGCTTGAGATCAGGCCCCCGTTTTTAAGTCTAAAAAAGTGACTCCAACATGTGCACATCCGTGCCAAACAAGAGTAGCGACGGAAACGGAAAAAAAAAAAAAAAAAGGCGCCTTGAAGAGTATCGTCCAACAAAGGGTGCTTGGGCTATGCGTGGTGAAATGTATGCTAAAATAGGAAAAGAAAGATAACGGCGCTGAATGAACTCATCGTTGCTGCTGACAGACGACAGCATAACGGAAGGCGGTAGGTATGTCGTTTGCCTTTTCATAAGAAGCGTAGTCGTCGTTGATTGGTTATGCCCTTCACATTAAAACCAGAACAGGCTATCGCCCGCCCACTCTCATCACATAACGATGCAGTCCTTGTCGTCTTTGGCATTTTTCTGTATCTTGCCGTTGCGCGGAGGGGCAACCTCCATGGGAGTGCCCTGGCCGCTGACAGCTGCTTGGATGATGGCCAAACGTTGCTTGGCTCGCTCCTCACCAGCATCAGCAGCTTTAACATACCAGACATTGGCTTCCAAAACGTCGCGACGGCACCCTATACCCATCTCTGTAAAGTAGCCGACGGCGTATTGTGCCTTTACAAAGCCTGCAACATGGTTAGCTATCTCGACTCGTGCACATACATGAGAGAAGAAGAAAAAAAAGAGAGAAAAACACTCACCCAAGTCCGCTGATCGACGCGCCCACTCATAGGCCTCTTCCTCATCCTTTTCGAGGATCGGGGGAGCGCCGACCATGTACCACGCACACAATCCCATCATGGCACCGGCGTGCCCTCTTTCAGCGGCACCAGTATAGAAGTGAACACTGAGAGCTGGATCGCGAGGGCAGTTAAGCAGGCCGTGCTCGTAAGCATCACCCAGTCGATAGTTAGCCTCAGGGTGGCCCAGTTCCGCAGCCTGAGTAAAGAGCTCGGCAGCGTGATTATCATCCTTGAAGATATCTGCACCATACCCATTCTCATACAAGCAACCAAGCTGATAAGGTGCGGAATTGTACTGAACATCAGCCGCTTCGGCAGCCAGTTTCATCCACTTGATTCCTTCTCGGTAACGCTTTTCTCCAAGATCGCCAGATAGACAGGCCTTACCCAAACGTGTCATGGCGCCAGGGTGGCGCTTCGACGCAGCTGTACGTAAGAATTGCACCGCCTTGGCAGGGTCTTTTCGGCAACCCCAACCAAATTCATAGCATAGTGCGGTTCGGTAGCCAGATTCAGCGTGGCCGTGCTTCGCGGCCAAAACAAACAGAGGGAAGGCCGAATTATAGTCCTCCTTGCCCTTGTTGAAGAGCCCAGAAGCGAAACCATCTGCGAGATAATATTGCGCAAAGGGGTATCCGGCACTGGCGAGACGCTGGAGGATTTGTCGGGCTTCACGAACCAGTTCTTGTGGGCTTGACACAGAACCTTCGGCAGCTGGACTGTCACGACCCTTTTGAGGTTTGGGGCTGTTCTTGCGCGCTTTAGGCTCCGAAAAGTCCAGACCTTGTTCCTGAGCTGTCGAAATCAAGAATATGGCGAACGAGTACTGAATTGAGAAGTCATTCGTTTTTTTGACATTGGCACGGTACATATCTAGAGTCTTCTGGGTACTCAGAAGAGACGCATTGTTACCGATAACAGTTCGGAGATTAGAGTTATCGGGAGTTAGTGGCGCCGGAGCCTGCTGAGGATAAGGCGCATGAAGCAACTCAGCATATGTCGACATCCTGGCATCCGGTGATTTACGCGAACCACCTGGCATCAGGCCCGGAGAGCGACCACGTGAGTCAGAATAGACGGAATATGATGATGGTGGCCGAGGCAATGAAGTCCTCATATGGCTACCCGAGTTTGGCGTAAGGTGACGGCCGATGTTTGAAGCACTCTCAGCCAGATCAGAGGCTGACGAGTTCCTGGCCTCTGCATTGGGAACGCTTGGTGGGAAATCCTTCTGATGATGGTACTGAAATAGAGGCACAGGCTGCGCCTCAGGCATATTTCCTTCAATGATGGAGCTCTCGGGGGAGTCGCCAATCGTCTGGCCCTCAACATTCTCATTCATTCCCGATAGTGAGCTTGCGCTCGTCGTCGCGGAAGACTCAATGGAAATGTGTTGTGGGTTCGTGCTCGCAGTTTCATTTGATTCCCGGCTGTTGCGGTATTGGTCCTGATTGCGAACTCTGTCTGTCGGTGTCGTCTTGGTGGATTCAGCGAGATTTATTCTTTCAGATTGCGGCCCAGAGCTGTCTTCAGCGCCACGCTTTCCTTCTCGAAACTCGGGAGAGCTCCTTGGCTCTGACCTCAGACCATGGAGGGGAGGGGGAGGAGGAGCAGTTTCCGGGGGCGAAGGCAATGGATGGAGAGTGCGATCGACTAATTCTCCTCTCAACGTTGGCTTCTGAGTATATTCGACATCGGCGTTTGAGGGCTGGAGCCAATTCTCCTGTTGGAAGTTGACACGGACAGGAGAGACAGGTCCGTTGCGCAGTCTTGGGCCCTCAGATTCATCGAGATGAGGTATTCGAACAGGGCTACGACCAGAAGCACTAGTCGGTCTCGAAGAGGGTCTCGATGGAGAATCGTGGTGGTTGGACGGCGCAGCAGTAGGAGGCGGTGATGTATTTGCTGCTGCCATGATAATTCGAGTTGAGGCTTTGGCAATGCCAAAGCTGCCAAGCGCAAGTTCGGATATCTTCCAGAATGAGTATCGAGATGGAGGTGTGGTTCGCAAGCCTGGTAAATGTACAGGACTCGGCGAATGTGGTATATCCAAGATCACAAAAACTGAACAGGCGGGAGAACAATTTTGGACACGCTGAAGGAAATACAAGGCGACAGAAGATAGCGACCGTGGAGGAGAAGCGAGTGTAGTCTGTAGTCAGTGACAGACGGCCAGTTTAGCGCAACGTATGGAGTTTGGAGTGGATGCTGCACGAAGGATATTTGGGTATGGATCCGAAACACCGCGATACAGCGGGGACAAGGAGTAACCGGGCAAACAGAGGATAGATCAGCGAGCGACAAGGGGTGGTTGGAGAAACGATAGCTGGGGAGAAACCGAGGAGGCTGAAGTGAGTCGAGAGAGCCCTGGAATTAGTTAGATGGGTATGAGGCGATGAGCACAATAAACATAAGTATCTGTTAAATTTTTTTTATTCTTGAACGAAGGATAGAAGGGAGGAAGAAGGATGGAAAAGCCAAGACTAACTAGACCCAGAATCGGCTGGGAGAAAAGAAAATTCTAAGCATTAAGATGATTGGACTTTGAGCTGAGATCCAATGAGGTCCTTTTCGTCCTGGGCGCTGCGCCGTCCGATATTTGTGAGGTGAGGTGGTGGTGAACGTGGTGGGAGTGGTGATGAGGTCCAGGCGCCCACTGCAGTTTAGCTGAATTAGCTAAATTATGGCACACGCGCTTGTAGGGGAGCCTGTGGGAGCGATGGAAGCGGAGAGCAGTGGGTGACCGAAGGGACGGGACCCATGTAGAACTAGTGGGGATTTGTTTGCTTGTGGAATTAGTAAAAAGCGGTTTGTTTAGTACTCATGATGATGTCTTTTGTTTCGTTAAAGAAGAAGTGAACGAATTGTTGAGTTTTCTAAAACAAATAAAGAACCTAAGTTATATACTTGGAGGCATTATTACCAAGTCGGAAGGCAGTGTTCTATAGATATAGTCATCAACCACCGAAACCAGGCTATTTACCTTGGGTACTAATCAACGTCGGGAGTCCGAGAGCTGAACTGGTAATAATTGGGAAGGAGCAGGGGCTATTTTTCAACCTGGTATCACCGTAGAAGGCGCAGGATCTTTTACTCACTCCATGACTTCAGCTTGAAGACTCCCGTCTCACTTGTCACACATCCTATGCTTTGAGTCAAGGAAAAAATGATACTACAACAATGACGTGTACACAGAAAAAGACAAAAATGCCGTGTACATCCAACCCCCTTTCCCTTCAGAATACTACGTACGCGTCGGCGAGGAAAGCTCGACATGACGTGCGCCTCAAGCTGGAAATGGAACGGTCAAAATTGACCGGCTTGTCACCTCTCAACTTCCAAAAGAAGAGTAAGAGTTAATGGCCACCAGGTCTCAAAATGACAACCACTGCGAATCCAATTCGTGAGCTCACTAAGAGAGCTGAAAAGCCTCTGCACAATGCTCTCCAATGGTACGTTCTGCCATCCACGAAACTGCATGTTAGCGTCATTACACCATTGAACATGGCTTAAATAACTCAACTCAAGGGCCCAGGCCAAGCCCAACCGCTGCGCTAACACTTACAAGGCTTCTGCTATTTCCTGACCGCCAGACCATACTCATAACATATGGGCGCTTAATGCTTCATTCTTGATATCAAGACATCAGAAACTCATCACTTCCAGGATCATAGGGTCTCGCCGTTGCAACTCTCTATTTAGTGGTAGATCGTCTAAACTCTGCTCCAACAGCGTAACTCTTGCAGTAAGTTGTGTTATACTTTCCGTTGTGTACCAGGCCATCCTTGTCTGTGAATTCAACTTTGTGTTAACATTAGACAGCGCTTACCGTTGAACAGGGCTGAGCTGCCGCCATGGCGTCGGTGTCGTCACGCCAATAATAAATACCCTAGAACTGCAGCCACTGGCTTCTCCGTAAAAGCAAGCTGAATCGGAGATTTCCTTTGCTGTCGTTTTCGGTGGGCAGGTAACACGTCTTTGCATTTTGTTTCGGCAATTGGCCCGGATATTTGGTATACTATGAGTTTGTATTGTATAATTACTGTTGCACGTACGATACTGCCAAGCAGCAGTTCAATTTGTATCTTGGTCGTGGGGAAGTTTCGTGTTGGCTGCTGGTTGCTTAACTTGTTGCGTTTTGGGTCCGACATCGATCAACCATTCAACAACTGGAATACTGTCCAGCGGAATGTATAAAATGCTTATTCAAGCCCCAGTGAGGAATAGCGCATGGGTGCAAATGTCTTTCAACCGCAGTTGGGCCTTTTGAACGAGGCTGTGTGTGACAGCAAGGGTTCTTCAGGATTTCGTCTTCACGGGAATGGTAGTATACTTCGGGTTATTGATAAACACCGAGGGAGTTCCAGATACAGCAACCTTGAGCTCTTGTAGTAAAACTTGCAGTGAACTGAACAGTGAAAGCCACATTTCCTTTCTTCAGAGTATCATGGAGGGAGAGATCTGAGTTCACCCTTAAAGTTTCTTTGAATCTTTGGCAATCAGTAGTGAAATGATGTTGAGTTCACGGCAGCCGGGCCGTCCATCGAACGGCCCCACCCGGAGGTCCCGGCCGCTACCCTAAATCCATCAATCATCTATACCAGGTGCTAACTTCTTGCAATGCTTTCAAGCAGCTTTTCAGCCAAATAGCCCAATTTTCTGACTTGTAGGTATAAGGACTAATGCTAGACCCAAAAATGACAGAACATATATAGCTCCTAACTCGACGGTGAGGTTTTGTCTATGGATCCTTTGGTCAAAACTAAATGTTACCACTCATCCCAGGATCATGCTTCCTTAAAGTCTGGGGAACCCCACGGCAAAGCCATGATCAGCCCAAGGATTTCATACGACGTTATTGATGGGCTTATTACCACCCCCTCTGGCTTTGCAAGTACTTCCCGAGGATCACGCCCGGATCTAATGCTGTCATAGTACGGCCTATCTTCAAGATACTCATTGTAAAACACGGGACGTTGATGACAGCCAGCCTGACAAGTCGGCATGTATATAACCTTGAGCATATCCCCACATCGAGAAATCAGACTTATTCCAGAATCATTTTTGGTAAACTGGTTGTTCCCTTGATATCCGATCTTCTCATCATCCCGTGAAACTTCTCGTATAAACAAGTTAGCGTCAATTTCATTCACCTGATGTAGTCGATCTGGCTCGTATCGAAACTCATGTCTGCCGGTCATGCACGCATGCAGCCTAAAAGTAAAAATTATGCAGTAGAAACACTTTTGCACATATATATTTCCGGTTCCTGACGTCTTGCATCATTTCCTCCGGCAGATCCGAGTTTTTGGTTGATATCTACATAGCTCAGTATGGTATAACGGGCTGCAAGTGCCAAATCCGAGAACGCTTCGCTATTTGAAGCGGAAAAGGATTCTAATGAGAGGCTAGCCTGTTGTACAGATCAAATTTAGTGGTTAAAGTATGCAGACGGTATAATTTAACATTAGATATGGTACTTACCTAGATAAATGATGTTTCGACCATTGAGACAATACTGTCAGAATGAAAAGTTAGCGCCTACGAAAATGCAAATCGATTGACCTGCTTCATAAGAGAGTGGGTTTAGCTGTTACTGATGAGATTGGATCACGCAAATAGAAACGTTATATTGCTAAGAAACAAGGACGGTTGACGGTTGAACACTTGGGCCGCATATAACGGTAGCACGTGGTATAGAGGTTCTTTTCTCGATTTTTTAGAATCACGATAGTCGAATAGGCCTGCACGTTGTGGCAGAGGCGATAAAAATCGAAAGAGCCCAAGACGAATAATGCACGGATTTGATATTGTAGAATCAGGCTACTACCTAGGCAAGCCAAAGTAGGGGAAGGGGGGTAAGAAACATTGCCAACCAGGGGTAGCCAAGATTTCACATCTAAAGGCATGATCGGAGTGAAATGTTCATGCGAAAGATTGTCTGAAAGGACGGGTATGAGCTCTTCGACTTTTGATTAATTCCGGTGGTTGAGATGGCCAAATCAGGCCAGTAGATATCTGACAACACTATCGGATTCATGTCACTTCGAGACCAAAAGGTTCTTACGAGGACAGCCCTGAAGTTGACGAAGATCAGCTGGAAACAGAGGAAGGGATCTGTTCATCTTGGCTTTAAAGCCTCTAATCTGGCCAAGGAGAAAGCGGAGCAATTACACCAAAGGATCAGATCGGCTTGTCAAGCGAGATGGCAGCGATTGATATACTAACCCCTGGCTATTGCATTGATAGAAACCTGTTCCCGCGGATAAGAGAGCCTGCAAGTAAGGTTTGGTTGGTTTACCAAGGTAGCTTCATATGCACAAACTGGCATTAATGCACATCATGTACCGAGGTCACTGCTAGTATGATGCTGATGTTGATAGAAGTCAGAGAAATCGAGGTTGCTCTTGGAAATATCTATATTAATATTAGCCCAGTCTAAATTACTCGCGTGTTAATCTTGAATTAGCCAAGCCTAACCTAGGTATGTTTGACGACAACATGGCTAATTAGCGACGGATCAGAACAGTTTCTTGTGATAATAACAACTCAAGTTCGGGATAATAGTCTGATGACAGAGTACCTACATATTCCATTATATGGTTACATTGCGTATCCTAACAATAAAGTTGTAGTCGAAGAATCTGGGTTCTTTCCTTGGAGCGATGACCCTATTTCCCAGATGTGCAGGCATTTCCATCAAGCTGCCGGGGCAACCGCCGGGCCATCAACCCACATCTGCCACAGAGAGACAGCCCTTGTAAATCCTAAGCCCAAGAGGCCACAAGCTCACGACTATTTTAACTTAGCGCTTTCGATTAGTGCAACCATCAGTGGGAAGGCTATACTCTAATTGGTTATTGGCCGCCCCCTCGCAAGGTTCTCATGCCCAGGATAACGGCAAGGGAAGGAGCAACAGGCCGTTGGCCGTTCAATCGCTTTCTCTCCGTCTTTCTCTTCCCACCTCAACTTGCTCGTCCAGTCCAGCCCAGACATTGTCGTTGTCTTCGTTCGAGGGACGTTCACTCGGTCGCTTCCTTTTTGTTGTCTTTTCCGTTTCTACACTCGCTCCTACACACTCTCGCTCTCGTCACTTATTACAACACTGACAAGTGCAAGAAAGCACTGCCGTCCCCTGCTGTTGCCATAACCGAAAAACCCTGGTAGCCCCATCACTCACTCGCTCGCTCCCTCTGCTCCACGCCATCGTTACTCAACTCTCATCTAATCCAAACAACGGCGCCCTGTTTCTTTCGCTTTGACTGGATGAGAAGCATTTCTTACTTGTATTCGACTCGACTCCATGAACATCTCTCCACATTGAGCCTTGATAGAGTCGATTATCGGCGAGCGACACGCGGGCACGGCGTGTCCTGTGCTTCTTCACCTTACTCGTCTCCTAAGAAACCTTTTCACATCTACAGGGATATTCCCAACTCAAACCTAATCGTCGAGAGGTTGTTGTAACAACCACAACATATCCTTCCGTAAGTCGCAGATCTTCTTTGTCTTGTTTCGTCTCGACTCTTCATTTCTTGTCAACTTTACGCCTCCATGAATATTTGATATTGCTGTGACTTCGCGTTCAATTATCGTGTTCCCCCCTTTCTCTTTGATCGGCATCTGCCTTCCACCTCGATACCGACCTCGTCAAGCTCCCTGAGCCCAACGCTCAGCCTAAATACGTTTTCAACGACTGGCCTCGAGGTTTGTCTTCTTCTAACATTGATCTGCCAGGACGATGTCTCTCCCCGAAAGGCCGGGCGCAAGCCCGACCTATAATCAGCGCAATGTCTATCGCAATTCGCCCTCGAGGCGATCGAGGCCCGTGGATATTGAGACTGGCGGCTACCATGCCGTAGACAATACGGCTCAACACCAACGTGGGAGATCCGGTTCTTCGTTCGCAGAGTCCATCGGTGTTAATTCGAATACAGAGAGCATGCCTCTGTCGCCCACATCTCCCGATAGTCATTCACGTCGCGCCGGGCCAGAACAGCCCATGTCCCGCAAACGAAGCTTAATTCGCCCAGAGAGAAACAGAATCGATAGAGATCATCGCAACTACCATTACCACAAACACGCAGCTCATATGAACGTTCTGCCGTCCTCGACGGGAAACGACCCCATTTACGAGGACTTTGAAGTGTCTACAGACCGCTCCAATTCGAACTACAACGACGGTGGTTCTGACAGTTCCCCTCGACAAAGGCGAAATGTTAGTGGAGAACAGGAAAAGGGCGCTGCTGTGGCGTCTACCATTCCAACCCCAGATCGCACAAAATCAGGTAAGATCAAGAAGAGATCGAAGCGCCATTCAAAACCGCCAAAGCGTGTAGAGGAACAGCTTCGGCCGCCCACCTTCTGGAATGTCTACTGCGCAATTGTTACTTTCTGGGCTCCTGGATTTATCATGAAGTGCTGTGGTATGCCAACGAGGGCGCAGCAGAGGGCCTGGCGTGAGAAGATGGGTCTTATTAGTATCATCCTCGTCATCATGGCTATCGTGGGTTTCCTCACTTTTGGATTTACCGCAACGGTTTGTGGAGCTCCTGCCGAGCGATTGCGCGTCAATAAGGTTGATGGCGGAAACATGATCTTCCACGGCGTCGCTTACGATTTGTCGAAATCTCATCACCCCCCTGCGCAGGGCATGCCTCTTCGTTCGGACGGATTAGGTCCCAATGTTCTGTATGATCTGCCCGAGAAACATGGTGGACAGGATGGTAGCTTTTTGTTTCAGAACGTCAACGGCCGGTGCAAGGGCCTGATTACTCTTGCCAAAGACTCAGATGTGCCAACAAACAAGGATGGCGATTTGGCCTGGTACTTCCCTTGCACGACCTTCAATCAGGATGGTTCAAGCAAGGTCAACCTGACCACACCATACTATTCTGGTTATGGTTGTCATACTACGCTCAACTCGCGTAATGCCTTTTACCTGGACTTGGGTGGTTCCGCCGATGTTTACTTCACCTGGAACGACATCAAGAACAGCTCGCGTAACCTCATCGTCTACTCGGGAAATGTCTTAGACCTCGATTTACTCCATTGGTTTAACACAAGCCAGGTTAATATCCCCAATCGATTTGAAGAGCTACGAGACAAGGACTCGGAAGTCAACAAGGCCATCCGCGGCCGCGATGTCACCCGTATGTTTCAATCTTCTTCAGACAAAAAGTACGCCGAGTGTTTCGAAGAAATCATCAAGGTTGGCTCTGTCGACACTGAGACAATTGGTTGCATTGCCTCTAAGATCGTTTTGTACTGTGCGCTCGTTCTCATTTTGTCAGTTGTTGGTGTTCGATTTCTACTGGCTATTATTTTCCAGTGGTTCATTTGCCGCAAGTATGCGCCAACTAAGACGTCCCAGAGTTCTGACCGCAGGAAACGAAATAAGCAAATCGAAGATTGGTCAGAGGACATTTACCGTGCTCCCGTAAGACTCCCCGGAGATGTTGGAAGTACTGTCTATGGATCATCAGACCGAACAAGTAAGCGTGGATCATTTCTCCCTACTACGTCTCGATTCTCATCTGTTGGTGGCCCTGATGTTCGAGCGTCAACTGGGCGGCGTATGCCTACAACTATGGCCAGCCAAGGTGCCTCAAACCAACTTTTGACACCCGGTTCAATCTTCAAGCAGGGCAACGACAGCCGTGCCAGCTTCCTTCGATCTGATCCCTACTCGAGCACGCCTACTGATGGTCCTGGTCCCGCTGGCTTCATTCATGATGCTGTTGTTCCTCAGCCTCCTTCTGATTGGATGCCCTTCGGTTTCCCATTGGCTCATACGATGTGCCTGGTCACTGCGTACTCTGAAGGAGAAGAGGGCATTCGAACCACTCTGGATTCCATCGCGACTACTGATTATCCCAACAGTCACAAGGTTATCGTCGTTATCTGTGATGGTATCATTAAGGGCAAGGGTGAAACGATGTCGACACCTGATGTCTGCTTGGGCATGCTGAAGGACCACTCTATTCCCCCTGATATGGTTGAGCCTTTCTCATACGTCGCTGTTGCCAGTGGTTCCAAACGACACAATATGGCCAAGATCTACTGCGGTTTCTACGATTATGGAAAGAACTCTCGCATCCCTGCTGACCGGCAGCAGCGGGTACCCATGATGGTTGTGGTCAAGTGCGGAACTCCTGATGAAGCGAACAAGTCCAAGCCTGGCAACCGTGGAAAGCGAGACAGCCAGATTATCCTCATGTCGTTCCTTCAAAAGGTCATGTTTGATGAAAGAATGACAGAACTTGAGTACGAAATGTTCAACGGCCTCTGGAAGGTGACAGGTATCTCGCCCGACTATTATGAAATCATTCTCATGGTTGATGCCGATACCAAGGTTTTCCCTGACAGTTTGACACACATGATATCTGCCATGGTCAAAGATCCTGAAATTATGGGTCTTTGCGGCGAAACAAAGATTGCCAACAAGCGGGACACCTGGGTCACAGCTATTCAGGTCTTTGAGTATTTCGTCTCGCATCATCTTGCCAAGTCTTTCGAATCCGTCTTCGGTGGTGTCACTTGCTTACCTGGTTGTTTCTGCATGTACCGCATTAAGGCCCCCAAGGGTGGTCACAACTACTGGGTTCCCATCCTGGCTAATCCTGATATCGTTGAGCATTACTCCGAGAACGTGGTTGAAACCTTGCACGAGAAGAACCTGTATCTTCTTGGTGAAGATCGTTTCCTGACAACTCTCATGCTTCGAACATTCCCCAAGCGAAAGCAGGTCTTCATTCCTCAGGCAGTATGCAAAACAACAGTACCCGACGAATTCATGGTACTCCTTTCTCAGAGACGTCGTTGGATTAACTCGACCATCCATAATTTGATGGAGCTGGTTCTTGTCCGTGATCTTTGCGGTACCTTCTGCTTCTCGATGCAGTTTATCATTTTCGTTGAACTGGTCGGTACTTTGGTTCTCCCGGCTGCTATTGCGTTCACTTTCTATGTTGGTAAGTAATCAGACATTCCCAGCAGTACTCAATTCTGACGATCACAGTCATCACATCTATCATCAACTCGCCACCACAGATCATTCCCCTGGTTCTCTTAGCTCTTATTCTTGGCTTACCTGGTCTTCTCGTTGTCATCACCGCACACTCCTGGTCATACATTGTTTGGATGCTTATCTACTTGCTGGCGCTGCCCATTTGGAACTTTGTCCTGCCTACTTATGCTTTCTGGAAGTTTGATGACTTCTCATGGGGCGAGACTCGAAAGACAGCTGGTGAAAAGACCAAAAAGGCTGGCCTCGAATATGAGGGTGAGTTTGACAGCAGTAAGATTACCATGAAGCGATGGGCCGAGTTCGAACGTGACAAGCGCTCAAGGAGCGGCTACTGGGGCTCACGCGAGAATGTTGTCGGCGGTGGTGGTGGAAGCTGGACCAGCCCTCCTGGTCACCAGTATAATGATGAGTACTTTTCTGATGTTTGATCTGAGAACATCAGATTATGGGACAAAATATGTTGAGAGCGAAGGGAGTTTTTGATGATGGGAAACATGCACATATATGTAATAAGGGGCAACATTCTGGAGGCCGAGTATTTATGTTTTGACGCCCACGTGGCCGACGGCCGACAAAGGTCCAAATTTTTGTATAGAGTCAGTTGGATTGGAGATGGCGTTATTCCAGCGACTATTTGTGAATAGTATAATATGAATGTTTCAAAGGAACTTGAGTATTTTAAGTGACAAAGTCGTGGTTGTTATGTTAACATGATTATAATGAAGGTATGTATACTATCAATCTTGCCAGAGCAAAGAACGCATGGTCATTCACACCTGTGAATCATTGGGGTTTCTGTCGCTAGGTGCGATTTGTTATGATTCATGACCGAGGAAGTATACTGAGTTGCAGTGAAGGATAGATAGAGGTTACAAATTGACCGACCGCAACTAGTTCATATGTACTTAATGATTGATAGATATGGTCTGAAGCACCAGGACAGATATTTTCTGACCTAGTATAGAACACGTAGTGAAAACCAATATCTAACAGAAATCCGCAACTCACATTCTTCTCAATATCTTGCTAGATACACGGGTTAAGCAGCACAAACGACACGGGTGACAGGATAGAAACGACCTCTCGATCTTTACAATTCAATCAAGTTGCAAGATAGAACTTCCAACAGGACATGCAGTTGTCATTGAAAGGCTGTTCAACTCAAAGACAAAGCGTAAGGTAACTATTTGATCAAGTCCAAAACTCCTTTCGCCATACACACCTTCTCGTAACTCCCAAGAGCCGCCAAAACCAACATGCGACTCAGTGTAATAACCCTACATGGAATGCATCATTTGTTCATGATGGTCGTCAACAAGAAATAGACAAAAAACGCCTCGCTCTTCTCCTGCCATGTCATAATTCTTGCTTCTTCGAGTGATCTACATCCTCCCCGAGCTCCCAGGGCTTTCGAGGGTCGACATAGGTTGAGATTCGCTGATCCCCCCACCGAGCTCCAACAGTTACCCATACATGTTTCTGGGGCGCGTGGTTGTTGATGGTTTCTCGGTAACCACACCAACGAAGACGGGACTCTCGACTCATTTGACTGTTGCCCAAGCCACCATTGGTGACCCATTCCTTCACAACATCCTTGATAAAGACAATCTTGCGGCGAAAGTCGTTAGCAGCGGGAATGCCCTGCAACTCAGGAGCAATCTCGGGACGTCTTCTCGTTGTGGTCGCGGTTCGGCCAGCACGAGGGGCTGCAGGCTTTGCTTGAAAGTTGAGCAATGTCTGCAGAGGGTAAGATAACATTGCTCGATCGTCAAGTGCAGCGGCGCCGATGGTGCCAGTTGCTGCAAGTCTCTCAGCAGCATCTTGAGGGAGATGCCAGAAGTGGCACCAAGTCCCTGTGTGGTCGATTACAATCTTTGTATGATCAGGGAAATTGAACTGCACAGGTTAGCGTAATGTCGAGGGCGCAATATGTAATCACTTACTTGAAGGTGGCCGTCGCAGAAGACCCAGCATCCGACATCCCCGAATCGCTGGTAAAACGTGACGAGCTCGGCAACTGTGCCCTTCTGCCCAGGAGACATGGCACCAGCTGGATCGGTCTCTTCAACCGGCACGAAATCGTCCCGTCCAAAAGCAATCATGTAGTTAGCAAACTTCTTCCAGAGAATGATTCTCTCGCGCTTCCGATGCTGGAAGATATCCCTACCGGGCTGCATCTTGCCTGCAGTCCCGTCTTCTTTGACAGCCACTCGGAATTGCTCAGGTGAGACAACTACTTCCGAAAGGCCAGCCTCGCCATTGTTCTCGAAGAACTTGATAGGTTCCGTCATTGGTAGAGGCTGCACCCTGTCCTCATACGTTTCGTCCTTACTACGAACGATGTGTCTCTCGGCACCGCGAATGAAGACTCCAGCAGGAGGAAGCAATGCGGGTTTGCCGTTTTCTGTGGTTGGGATATCTCGAAGAATGCATCCAACACTGCCGTCATTTAGGATGTATCCAAGGCCGAATTTGTTGGTGTAGTCAACCCATTTGACAACAACATGTGGGTGAGGCGGCGCAACAGTCTTGGATGATATTATAGCCATCGTCCTTGAGTTCAGAGCTCGTTCCAGTTCGCTCTGAAGGCGATGTAGGCGATCCAAAACCACGTCGGGCTTCGTTCCTGAGATCCTATCCTGCCGCTCGGAGGCGCTGAACAGTGTTGCAGGCCGCATGCCAGACGTATCCTTCCTAGGGGGTGCAGCTGGCGCAGGAGGAGTTGTGGTGGCTGGAGCTGATGCTTGACGATCGAGTGTAGGTCTTTCAGAAAGTTGTCGCTCTGGGGGTTGCTGAGAGGCCGCCCTTACCGGAGGAGCTGATCGAGTCGAAGTTCGCAGGCTCTTGCCAACAGTTTCGACAGTTTCTCTTAGAGGAGCTTCTCGGGGTAGCTCTTTTCGTGGCCTTGCACGTAAACTCTGGGAAGCTGAGAGCGTCGCCTCGGGCGCAGGACGAGATTTCGCAGGTACCATAGTGCCTGCTGGCCTATGTTGCATCCTTTGCTGGGCAGCAAAACTTTGAGGAGGCTGACGGAGTAGACCTGCCGGTGCTCTTTGAGTGGCCGATAAGGGGTCTTCAGTAGATATGCTAGCCTGTGCTGCCACGGATGCCGTGTATCTGGCCTTCATCTGCTGTTGCTCCTTTAGCCACTCTTCGAACGGTCTGTAGACGATTCCTTCTTCGAGAGGAATCAGAGGCGTGAGCCCAGCTTTCTCCTCAGCGGCCATCTCCTTCCAGGTCTGGGTGTGGACGACTTGAACTTGGACATGAGGACCGATGCCGCACTCTCGACACATATTCTTGAAGTTCCTGTATGATTGTGCTTGTAGAGCACTGCTCATTCTGGTGGCGTAGAATTCTTCCCGGTCAGGGGGGACTTCTCTTAGACGCGAGCTCATTTCTGCTTCAGTAGGCATGTAGCCACAGGTGAAAAAAGGGTGTTGAATAATAGCCTCCGGTTCCGGTCGGCAGTCAGCATCCTGAAGCATCGTGGCAACTAGCTCCTTAGCTTCCTGGCTGATGTATCTTCGTGATGTTTCCGCAGATGGCCAATCATAATCTCTCTCGCGAGCTCGGCGGTAAATCTCGTCTGTGGTGGACGATTGAAACGGCGGCTTTGATGTGAACATGGCATACATGATGATGCCCAGGCTCCAGATGTCAACCATGTGGTCATGACCCTTCTTTCCTTTCTCCAGGATCTCCGGAGCAATGTAATTTGGCGTCCCGCATAAAGTTGTTCGACGGATGGTGTGCATATCCCGACCAGTCACTAACAGAGCGGCCAGACCAAAATCACCGATCTTCGCGTTCATCTGAGAGTCAAGGAAGATGTTGCCCATCTTTAAGTCACGGTGAATGATGCCTTTGTTATGCATGTATTTAATGGCACCAGCGATCTGGACTGAGTAAAAGCGGACTTCGGGCTCAGTGAGACCTTTCCTTCGCTTCACCATATCCATAAGGGAACCATTCGGACACAATTCGAGAATCAGGTATGTGCACTTCTCGTACGAAAAAGCTCGTAGGAATTGGACGATGTTTTTGTGCTTCATTTTGGAGTGAATTTGGAGTTCGGTTTGAAACTGAAACGTGTTAGACATGTGCCTGTCCGTCTTCTAGCTGCTACATACCTTTTGCTCCATTTTGGGAGGCATGTGGCTCTTGACAATCTTCAGAGCAAACCTTTGCTTTGTGGACAGGAGTTGGCCACTGTAGCAGACAGCGAATCCGCCCTTTCCGAGCAGCTTGCCGACCTGATAAGTTGCTCCATCAGGTCGATCTGCGCTTGGTGGCTCGGGAACCTCTGTAGGCGGAGGCGGAGGGTGTTCCTTCTCCTTGACGGCCTTGAGTTGGGCGGCCGTCTTTGTTTTGATATCGGTCACTTTGGGTACTCGCTGGGCGTTGGCATCCCTAGGGGACAAGGCCTCTAGATCGACGCCGCCTCGGGGGGCTAGCCTATGGGCCATAGCTAGTGAAGAGCTCGGGTATTACGATGCGAAAGTTCAGCGAGTTTATGGACGGTGGTTGCCAAACGACGAGCAGGCTCCAAGGTCAGCAGCCGCGTGGAAGTATCGCGAAGATAGGGCTGAGATGAATGTCAGTAACCCTAAAGCAGAGATGAGACGAAAGGTCGAATGCGTGCCCGGTGGACCTAAGCAGAGGAGACGTGATGGTAATTCAGTAAAACCAATGGACAGAACTCACGAGACTCGCGACGCCAACATGCAAGACGAATGAAAGAGAGTCGCCTGTTCGCGCAGTAAAAGCAAGGGTATTAAACAATGCTGAAAATCCAGATAATATCGCCCGATGCTATGAGTTAGTATTTGTGAGAGAAAGAAACCGATGAGCGACGCTGAGCGAAGAAAGACAGAGAGAGAGGTCATCAGTTGCCGCGACTGGTGGTTTGTGTACTTTCCTACCAGGCTGTTGCCGCTGGCAACCACAGAACTGTAGCGGCCGTGCTTTGTCCAATCAAATAACATAATGCCCCGTCTGTGCCCCTCACTAGCCAATCAAGGATTCTCAATCCTTGAACAAAGCAGGCTAGCATTTGGCCTTGGCTTGCTTAAATAAAAGCGGTCAATTGGCATGACTGAATTCCTACCTTGTTAAGGTAGTTAAAGTAATTTTCGTATTTTTGTTATGAGTGGCTATTTTATATCGTAAGTCATGGATGTCTAAGTCTATAGTGGAGAAAAGATTATAGCTTGAGAAGATACAGAAAGGTGCATAATTACCAACTACCAGCTCATTCATGGACGAATCTCCCTAATATTTCGAGGGTTTGAAAGTGCCCGCATTATTCCTGTCCTATGGGTATCCCTATCCGCACTGGTTTCCCTACGGGCAGTCGCTTTCCGGGTACATCTAATTGTTCGTCCGTCCGTCGATATGAATGTTATGATGCTTGTGATGTTGGAAGTAGGGGTTGCTTTATCTTGGGATCCGTCAATTGGCGCAGGGCCTTCTCCAAGCTCTCATATCTTTCTTTGTGCTTCTTTTCCGCCTCTTCAAGCTCCTCCTCCCTCTTCTTTAACTCTTCAAGTTTCTGATCCAGTTCTTCTATCCGCATTTTGTTCATGTCGGGCTTCTGCGATGACCTCCACGTTTCGTAGACAATTAAAGCGATGGCTACTGAGAGGATGAAAGCGTCTCCAATAACATCGGCGAACAGATCGACCGCTTTGTTCTCGGGAAGTGGCCTGAACTTGCGTCTCCAGATGTTTTGGAATGCTATGCTCTTTTTGGGGGTTTCTGTAGCCTGCTTCTGTTTAAGCTGGTCGTCTCGTTTCTGCTGCTCTTCCGTCTTCACTGTTGGTGCTTCGGCCTTTTCTTTTGCTCTTCGTTCAGCGTCTGGATTCCGTAGCAACGCAACTGACATCCTCATGTTCAGTTGATGCATGTATTGTCCATATCGGGCGGCGAACGCTCGGAACCGCGGGTGATCGTGTGCCTGAGCTTTAATGTGATTCTGACTAACTGTCAGTGCATGGTCTAGCCATGAAAGAAGAAGGCTTCATACGGCACCATATTTAGAAACGTGCCTCACAAGCAGGGATGCAAGCTTGAAGAGTGGAAGGGGAACCATCACTGGCGGTGGTGGTTTAGAAATTCTTGGCTCCAGTGTTCAGAGCTGCTTCGCCAAGCTGCCTCGTAGATATTCGGTTGTTGGTGGGGCTTCCGTGGTGGAGAGCTACGCCTACGGTCGGTTGGCAATTGAAGGTCGAATGCGTGCTGTACTTCCAAAATCGCACGATATAGAAGATCGTATTGTTTAGAGCGGAAATGACAGAGTTGTTTCAAACCCTAGCTGAGAAAATCAAGGGCCAGCGCGTCTTCTAGGTCACATCTCAAGTTAACTCGAATGCCCGTCTCTTCCGGAGCCGTGATATTCCGTGCTGACAACAAGAAGCTAGGTCAGGGGCACGAAGCTTACAGAGCTATGATTGGTTATTTAACCCATTCCTCAGCCATGACACTTATACACAGCATTAACACTTGAAAAAACTCACAAAGCGTGAAACTACTATGTTGCTTGTACTGATATACTCACTACCTAGCAACCGGGTTCCTTTCTCTAGTGTGCAACAGAGGCTAGGGACTCTCCCTGGCTTTACCAGTTGTAATAAAGATATTTGCTATCGACTCTTTTGAGTTCTCTGTACTCTGTAGTTAGGTATAAATTAGGTAGTTGCAGCCTCCATATCATTCAGCTGCTCAGTGAATCTATGCTGTCGACTGAAGCAGGGAGGTAGGTATTATTTATATGAAAACATCCAGCCTTTAGGTTCTGCATACCTTTAGTGACGTTTTGCAAGAAATATTCCTATTTTCTCTCGTGCTGTCCACTCTTTTACTCCTTCTTCCTTTGTTCGGTTTTGCCCATGGACATTCTCAAGGGGACCTACCTTACTTTTAAAGTACTTACCTACTAACTTGAGTGCCGGCCAGTTCGTAACTTCCTCATCCCCTTTCGCAAATGTTCCACCTTCTGGCTCAACTCATCCAGGTTCTCAACAATACATCCCCGGCCGCTTGCCTTCTTCTGGACAGCCGTCGCTCTTGAGACTCACACTTACAATCCGACTGATCATGTTTTGTTCATCCTTACGGAAGCGAAAAGAATGGGCACCGGCCGTTCATTCATTAACGACAAACTCATCAACATGGAAAGGTTGGTTATCGGTGTGACCTATTTGCCATTGGGTGTTATCACCACAAACTCACATTAGTGTCCCTAGAAACCAACCTGGAGGCTTGTGATATCATTTTCCCGGTTTCTTCTTCCAAGGGTCCATCCCCAACCTTCAGAGCAATTGTATCATCTCTATCTGAGCTACGGTCTTCCGAGGAAAAAGCGCGTGTGGAAAGACTGCCGCTTACGAATGGGGGAGAGTATATCGCCGTGATATTGCTTTTGGATGGTCTTCACCCTATGGAGTTGTTTTCTCGGCTGCAGGCTGAGTATGCAATCATACAACTGGTCTGTCTAATCATCTATTAACTTATGCTACAGGATGCTTTGTTCGGATTGCCCAATTCCTATGATCCCCATTTCCACGATCCAAGATTTGGCCGGGTGTCTTGAATCTCTCCGGCTGGATTACAACAGCAAGAAGTCTGCTCTCAATGCTGAACAAGAAGCAACTCATGAGAGTTTGATAAGCTGGTGCGTGGAAGGCAACTCGTTAGCAAGACGCCAGGTCAATGTCCTGACCGGTATCACGTCCGGGTTCAGAGAACTCGCCGATCTCTGCTCCAATCCGGGCGGCCGAGCTACAATTTGTGAATACCTAGGAGATAGGGACGGTGAACGAGTCATCTCATTTCTCACCAATAGCCCGTCTCAAGTCTGCAAGCAGCCGAAGGCATCAGATGCACACGATGTGTGATAAAACCAAGAGATGTAGGGTCCTGTTCCAAAGGTACTGGGCGGTAACGACAAGTCTGCGTACCAGACGCTTGGGATGCGATATGTTAAGATGGCATGATATCCGTACAGGGGTAAGCGACAACAAATGCAAGTTTAATAGAATGCATATTCGACCACTCATAATTTATTTCGAAAGGTTAATCGAAAGGAAACTACATGTTCTCCATCTCTGCCTTCGCTGAACTCGTTCACCGTTGTTGAACAGTGTACTTACTGATAGAATACCTAAGTATCCACCAGGCAACGGAGTGATACTGATGTGGCTGACCTGGCTGGTGAAAGCTGAACCAATTAGAGCGGCTCTGCAACCGCCGGGCAAGAGGGGGACGTTGTGAATCGGGCTCACTATACTGATGGTAGTAGGCCTCAGGTTCGGTTATCACGCACTATCGGATGAGCCGATCGATACCTTCGCTTGCATGTTTGGGGGGAAGTCACAGCTTGTGGTATTGATTGATACGGTGAGAGAAATGACCAAGCCGCTACTCTCTGAAGTGGTATGAGCAGCGTGATATGGCACTAGCTCAAGGTGATGGTCAAGAAACAATGCAGAAGTGGTGCTATCCACATCGAGTGATGATGGATGGTAACGAGGACTGTTGGGTGCAGTCTGATCCGTCCCGAGAGATAGGTTAAGGAAGCGGATCGCAACCGCTTGATCCAAAGATTCGGGATCTCTCTCAACAAACGAAGCAATACTGTTTCGAGAAGCGCTTTAATATGGGGGCGCAATGTCTCATAAGATGTCGGACTGACAACCAACATGCTTTTGACGATAACCAACACCAGATCTTCCCCAGATTCTCATCACCCAACAACTGCTCGACAGGGCAAGTTGCTACAATGGGCGTGACGACTGGCACAAGCAGCGTGGTTTAAAAAAAGTAACACCAGAAGCAGCGTTTGAGCTAACAGGGGTGAAAGAAGTGGTGGGCGGGAGAGGGCCAGGGGCCAAGGGTCCAGCAGCAAGTCAAAACACTGCAACGTCGGGTGTCCCAGCATCTGCCTCATGTGGTATCCTCATATGTATCATGAGGTTGACTAGAAAATAAAGAGGAACTAGCGATGAATAACTTTAGAGCAAGAGATAGGTCAATGAGCCCTAAGCCGGGAATGAAGGTCATCTAAGAAAACGACGAAGCAATATCGTCTTGGTTCCTTTCAGGTTGAGTTGTTTAGCTTGTTGCCCAGGCCTTGCTTTTAGTTTCATGCGACATCACTCAATCCCTGTCCCATCTCACTCTCTACCCGCTTCCCTTCTTCTCCCACATGGCCACTAAGCACGCTCATTGGCTTGTGCTTTACACCTAACCGCCGAGGTTATCACCAATTACCAACCTCCGCACCACTACGACGCATGAGTTAATCGATGTTTGACCACACCATCCATTCGAATGACCAATCATGGGACTTTGAGAACTGCTAGCACCCGCTTTAGCTCCAAGACGGACGCCGGTCTGTGTGACGAGCCGCTGCATCACATAACTTCACATCCTAGCTCTCCTCTCCCCACCTTTCTGCTTTTTCATCGCACCGCCAGTCTTCAAGTCAGGTAGTGAGTGAAGGCAAAGTCCAGGGCGCTTCTATATCCCGAGGCGAATAAGTGAAGATGGCCCAAGAAATGGCGTGGCTCGTGGCCCGACGGTCCATGTAGGCCCTTGTTCATTTGTACATGACTGCATTGCATTGGCCTAGATTCTCATACCAAGAAAGAGGCGCATTTTGACTGTCGTGGTTCTTTTCTTGGCGTTTTCTTAAAAGTCTCAGGCTGCCCTCCACTGCAACTTGCAGCCTCCCCTCCCAATCCCTGGTCCATATTGAAACCCGTGTCTCTTGTAACGTCTAAGAAGACTCCTGAGTATCACCTCGACTGCTCATACAATCTTGTAACTACAATACCTCCGGAAAAGAAGAAGCCGTTCTTGGATGAGACAGATTCAGCCTTACAACAACCGCCACCGACCCTCCCAAGGATAACCAACCCGAAAAAATACTGTACAATGTCGCGCGTGTGCTCGCTACGATTATAGACCAAACAGTCGAATGCGTGGATCTGCCAACCAACTTCCGCGACATCATCGGCTTCATAATCGTCCCTAAACATATCGCCCGACGCCAACGTCTCAAACCTCGAGCATCCGCTCTATCCTTATCCACCGCACTCTCGGCTCAGCCTCAACCGTCCGGATCGACGACCTTAACGCACTGGCTTATACATCAAGGGTGCCGCCTCTTTCTTGATATCATCGGCCACTCGCCCACTGTACTACCTCTCTCACCATTCGCTTCTTTCTTTCTGTCTGCTGGTCTGACAGAGTTACCATTCGTTTTTAATACTTCCGTTGCTTTTCGTTCGTTCCGCGCTGTTTTATACCGTTTCGCCGCTGGCCGGTCTGTAATATCATACCAAAAAGGACTCTTGGCAGCAGTGTTTGGGTAGCATACGACTAGACGACAAGTTCAACGAGGGAAAACGAGACTGGTTACTATCCGCAAGGAAAGAGAAAGACTTGGAAAACAGGAGAAGGGCGACTTAATCTGGGCTTGTCAATCACCAGCCATTCATTATGGGAAAACTCATCAAGAATCACTGGGCCCGTCTCATCATCTTGAGCGCCGCAGCCTGTAAGTTTATCTTGATTTGACTTGAACGTTTCGTTACTAATCTTCACAGATCAGATTGTGGCTGCTATAGAGTGCTTCTTCTGGCCCAAGATCTTCTGGGACTTCCTTACGCGCACACTAGATGGCGCAGTTAGGCCCGTGCCAGCTTTACAGATAATAAATCTGCTCCTGGGACTAGCTATGCTAGCTCTTGAGTGGCCTCTCAATTTCGTGGCTGGTTCAGCTCTCCACCGCTCGCTAGAATTCCGACTTGCCATCCTTCCTCTCACAGCACTTAGTGCTGCTCTCATCTACCAAGGCACAAACTCAGCCATCTACTACCTGATCGGCATGGTTGTCTACTTCTGGGGCTACAGTGAAGGAGAGGTTAGTTGCAACTACAAGCCTCCAGGAATTTGTCTTTGACTAACTGTTTATTTCTAGATGATCTGTGCAAAACCCTGGACACTTCCAAATCGTGGACGCAGTGGTGGCGTTACCCGTGCATAGTCACAGCTTACCACCATGGATGTATAATACCTACTACAAATTACAGAACGGGGTATAGCATGACTTCTTAATTGAACGCCATCTCTAAACCTCGAATTCTACAAACAAAGAGACACTGTTTCACATATACCCTTTTGCGGCGTTTGGCGATTTTCATGATAAACGACTACGAGTACTGCGTGTTGTTTGACTCATCCTGCATCAAGGAGATTTCATTTCTAGCATTGCGTTTGTGTTTGCATTTGCATGATGAGCGTGGAGGTGTTGGTAGATGAGGATGCCCTAAGATATTGTTTGCTGGCGTTTCCAGGGGAACGCTTGCAATCGGGAGGCGAGGAAATGGGCGAGTTTCGCAGCATTCGCGGGATCAAGGACTTCCGGTGAGAGTCTGCTGCGACCCCTGGATCTAAGTGCACCCTATATATAGATCTAATACTATCAATACATCTTTTAGATGTGCCATATCTGTTCCTTCGTTCCTTACTTCCCCGAATACTTGCCTGTCTATCGAGCCAAGCCAAGAAGGCTACTCAGCGTCGCGATTCGAAACATGGTAGAAACAGCTAAAAGCCTTTTAAACATGTCGAAACCGGATGTGTTTGTGGAGTTTGCCGAGTGGTGGCATTGGCTGATGCTTCGAAACACTCCTTGTCTAATAGCGTTATTTAGATCATAAGTCAGCTCGCTATACCGAGGTCCACAGAAGAGCGCTACATCGGAATGAACAAGGAACATAGGGTAAGGTTACAGATAATAAT